>SNQN01004102.1:35698-54653 GCA_008642245.1 Bassia scoparia
TCATGCACTTTCAATTTAAGTTATTTCGATTTACCTTGAAAACAGTTTAGTTAACCCAGTGGGTTGCAACCCAAACTGACACCCCTATATATAGTAGTAGGGGGTGTTAATTTGGGTTAAAAATCGGTTGGTTAAATGAATTGTCCTGCCACTTCGGGTGCTTCAACTTCGTATTTTTTCGCCGCTTGAAAATGACCAACGATTAGTTTGCAATTTGAATCGAAATAACATGAATTGAAAGTAAATTAGAATCTGAAATTCATCTAAACTGAAAATGACCTAAACTTGTTTTTACTTGCAAAATACTAAATTGAAAYTGAACTGAAACTAGCTTGAACTAAAATATTTATCTGCAAAAATCATGCAAATACTTTGATCTAACCTGAACTAAATTTTTGTCAATCCGTTACACAGTTAGGATAGATACTCTTCATTTCTTACCATGATTTTCCAATCCTAAGATTTAGACACCTATTATTTGAATTACCTGACTCTAAAGAGTCAGTCAATTTCAATTTATCATATTAAAATATAAAATAATTTATGATCATCCATTTCCTCTAAAAAATGAAAAGGATCTAGACTCCCCGTTACATAATTTAACTWTTAACGAATTGTAATCAACTCGTTACTCAAATTATTTTTAGAATAATAATTCAATTTCGCAGCATTACCTACTAATTGGAAGTGTCTTTATATGTTTAACTCGTTTCTTCAACATCTCGTAATATTATTTCAGAATGTAGTTTATTAATCTACTTAACATGGAAAATATGCATGTTTACTTGAAATTATATCTATACAAATTCGTACATAAGAATTCGATAAAATCCTCACATAAAGACTCAAATCGATCAAAAATATAATTTAACAAAAGTTGAAATCATTAAAAAAAACATGGTCAACATGGTAAAAAGTAACATTCTAATCAAGCCTGGTGTAACCTAGACAAAAACTGTTTAATTGTGGATGACTTTCCGTAATAATCACTTGTGATTCATGTTAACAAAAGTTGTTGTATGCATCGGATGTGCACCAAGAATATAGTGACCCATTTAGTCTATATAGTAACCCTTTATTCACTTTACATCAATATAATGATATTCAACAAAAGGGGTCACTCTTATATGTGATAGAATATTTATTTTATTTCTGGGCCTCAACCAACAGTTTAAACTTTTGATTGAGATGGTCTGGTTGAAATGGTATCAGAGCCAGCGTGACACAAAGATCACGGGTTCGAATCTCACCCCCTCTCCCTCCTAAGTGAAATTAATTCGCGTCAGGTATGTGTGAGTCTGTGTTGCGTCCACACATTAAGCCCAAAGGCCTTTCATGTGAGGGAGAGTGATAAAGTATTATATTYATGGGCGTTAACCATTAGCTTAATCTTTTGGTTGAGATGGTTCGGTTAACAATATGTTGTGCAATAATTTTATTGTACATCCGATACACCTAAGACTTTGCCTTATGCTAATCGACTCCACTTATGAGATCAAGGTTTTGATTGATTGATAAATTTTCCTAATATGAATAAACTACAACAGACATTTTAAGTTGTACTTTAATTTATGCATGCAACATTGCAACATTAGCATTATGGTACGATTTCGATGGAGTATGAGGCTGGAAAACATTAACTACACCATACATTGATACAATGCATGATTTGATATGCAAACTGGTTTTCGATCTTGATTTGAATAATTAATATGGCGGATGTATAAATTGACAACATTCCTGAAACTTGTACAAAGGTTGTGCTATTTCAATCATCTATCATTTTGTTAAGTATAAAGTTAATTGTAATGATTAATACTCCCTCTATTACGGTTTATTTTTTACGTTTTTTAGAATACATGGTGAGAGAATGTTTAAAAATGAAATATCTTCATATACTATATGAGAAAAAACATATTTATATGAGATCTTGTTGATTCGTCTTAATGTGTAATTTTAAAATCTAATCTAATAACATATACTAAAGTAATCCCCACCCCTTCATATTTTCCCTTCCAAATTACCCTCTCATCACCACCACCTTATTAACTATATTTATTATTATTATTATTATTATTATTATTATTATTATTATTATTATTATTATTCGTTCTATTATGATACACTTATAAGAAAACATTTTTAATTAAGTAATAATGTTACTTTGGATAATTTTAAACATTTATTAATTGATATACATATCTAATGTCTAATTATTATCACACATAAAACATTATGACGAATAATCACATTTTAAAAAAATAAATTTGATTTATTTACAGTATTTCGTATTTATTTAAAAGCTGAGCATTTTCTCGGGTATTGTCTAGCTAGTATGTAATAGAAGTATTATAATTTCTTATAAAGTGTACTTCGTAGTATAAGATATTAGCATTTCGACATGTGTATGAAAACTATGCTAAAAGTAAACGTGTACTAATTCAAATTACTATTTTAGATTTGTATTATTGGAACTTGAATATCTTATATCTGAGTTATTCTTAGTTCATTTGAACCACATTTTTTAGCAAAAATTAGGGTGTGCTAAATATAGATTTTTCTTTTTTTTTTTGGAAAAATAATGGTATAATCCACTTTTGTGGGTCTTCCAAAACTAAACCAAGCTTGGATTATCTCTGAATAATCCAACTTATGGCCAATCTTCAAAAATGCACCCAATGCTATGTAACCGGTTGTGACTTGTTGTTTAGGTTAATTGCCAGCGTGTCACGTTTTCATTGGTTGTAATTAATTAAAACTAAATTAATTAAAACTTAATTAAAATTAAACCTAAACTAATAACACCCTCAGCACGCAACACCACCCTCCACCACACGCCAACCCACGCACCACGCCACAATCGCCTGCCAACGCCACATCACCATCACACAACCGCGCAACCACAGCCACAACCGCACTCTCTTTCTCTTCTTTCCTCCTTGGCCGCCACCCTATCACATCCACATCAAGCCACCACCCGCTCACACACACCACATACACACGATACACCAACACCGCACCATGACCGCCCTATGGCGCAACCCACCAGCGGCCACCTGTACTTTGCAATCGACAATTGCAAATGTTCCTCCCACGCTCCTCCTCCCACTGCTCCTCCTCCACGCTACCTCCTCATTCCACGCTGCCCTCCCACTGCTCCTCTCCACGTTGCTCCTCCCTTTCCTCTTCCACTGGCTCCTCCCTTTCTCCCTTTTCGTTGCTCTCCCCATCATTCGAAACCCTCCTCTCCATTGTCGTTCTGCGTGTTCCGGTGCTTGATTGTGAGCACTGCCGTGCCCGCCTTTCAATCGAAACAGTCATTGCCTCTTCCCGTTGTCGTCCTCGCAGCTTGTTGGAGAACCACCGCTGCTGCGCCGTCGTTCTCCAGTTTCATTACAGCAACAGTGTCGTGTTATTACAGAACAGTTCGTTTAATTCTTCCTCATTTTCATTTATGAATTATTCTTTGTAAGAAATGATAATTTCTAGTTGTTGTCATTTGAATGAAATTATGAATTTTTACACCAAATAATTAATTAAGTTGAGAAAAATAAACAGAAACATAAGTGAGGTAGCGTGGAGAGCTGAGAGAGAGAAGAGAAAAGGAGTTTTGGGGGAAAAGGGAAGAGTTAACCGTTGCAAAGGTAACAGTAAGTGGGTGCAAAATGGAAGAGTTGTCATAAAGGTTGGATTATACAAAATAATCCAAAGGTGGGTTTATTTTGGAAACCACCAAAGGTGGATTATACCTGTAATTTTTCCTTTTTTTTAAAATGCAGTAAATATTCCTGCAATACCTTATCATTTATTAAATTACTTCATAATCTCACGCTACATTCTTTTTTTTGATACGAAACTAAAAGATTCATTAACATAAAAAGTCAAATGACACTGTAGATCGTGGGCCTACCCCGCAGGGGGCTTGGGCTACATCGATGTGTAGTGGTGGTGTGTGTGGCTTGAGCACAAAACCCGTACGTGAGTGCGTTGGGGGAGTGTTGTCGGTAAGGGATCACCACTGTGCATATAGCTTAATCACAGACGCCCGAAATATTGGTGCTAAACAAGGCCCCAGGTCCGATCCAGTAACCAGTCGTGGTTCGGACATGGTACGGATTGAACTTTGACCAATCCGCCCGCATGTAGCGGCTTACTCGGTCTCATTGTAAATTCCATTCAACGTGATTTTGGATGCATGTATCTTAGCATTTCAAGCCTTATTAGCGCCTAACCCTAGGTTACTAAGTGGTTTATTATGCAACAATAACTTCTACAATGGATAGGCGATCACTTTGTTGTTAGTCAATATACATAGAGCCTAGAAGACCGGTTGTCCATAATTATCCACTTTAATGGGATTCACGTAATTCTGGTCTTATTAATCAAAATATACAAAGCGTGACACAAACATATGCACATATATATATATAAATATATATATATAATATTATATATATATATTTATATATTATATATATATATATATATATATATATATATATATATATATATATATATATAATAGGGTTGAGGATCAATGAGAAGTACCATTAAAATGAGAAGGTGAGAAGCATCTTGCCTTTGATTTTTAAATGCATGGTAGATGTGCATAAGTTTTATAGTGAATGTGCACGAATTTCCATAAATGTACATTTTTTAGCATATGCACATATATGTTATAAAATATGCACATTCATGTATAAAATTATGCACATCTACTTTTTTGGTGAAATAAAATCTTGACCTCCATTCAAAATCACCATCAAATTGCTTCTCACGCTTCTCATTTAAGGTCCTTCTCATTTGATCCTAATCTATATATATAATATATATATATATATATATATATATATATATATATATAATATATATATTATATATTATTATATATATATATATATATATATTATATCTTACCTTCCGCTGCATACAAACAAATCGTAGCATATAATGAATGTAATGAAAAACGCCTTTGATCGATCCGCTAAACAAGTCAAAAATATTAGTATTGACGAAAAATGCCTTGATCGATCCGTAGACCACAACACAATAAACATGTTAGTATGACGATTATTATAAGGAATGACAAATGAAAATGACATGAAAAAAACGAAAATGAGAGAATTCATCTACATATTTAATCAACAATGGAAAGTAGGTTCTAGATTTATTGTTAACTGATACCGAAATAGTTATTAATCAATTTAAAAGATGCGAAGATAAGTTTTGGGTGATAACCTCAGAGTTACTTCATTCGCTCGTCGATTGATTCAAAAAGATGCTAAACTCGTATTTGTGTTTTAGTAGCAGAGAGTGTAGTGAAAGCGAGAGAGTATTGAGCTTAGCGACGTATGCCGTCATTCTCGTAAATGTGTGAGTCAATCTCTCGTAGTGTTATGTGTTCTCTATATGTGTGAATCCCGAAGAATGAGTGCAAAGGTATTTATAGTACGAAAACCAAAAACGAACGTATATCGCTCAAAACGTCGATGGATTATATCGCTCGATGCGCTAATATAGTTCAAATGAGCGTTATATAGATCATCGAGCGTAAAAACATCCTAGACGTATATACGCTCAAGGAGCTATACGCTCATTACATGGATTATACCTATATTGCTTTGATTTTCTTGATTTGGATGATCTAGACACCCTTTGCAAGAATATGGTTCTAGGGTTCTAGAACTTTTTCGTTATTTTTTTTGTATTGAGTATTTTTATTTTATGTTTTTTGTTTTTGATTTTTGTAAATATTGTAAATCATAGAAAGTTATAGAAAAATCGGAAAAAATTAATCTAAAAATACTAGTGAACTCAGAAAAATGAGAAGAATGCAATGAATAATTATTTATATAAACTAAATAGAAAAATTCTAAAAATAGAAAAGAAATAAAAGAAAATACTTTTGCCTCTTATTTGACCTTTGCCTCATGATTCAAGCATGACTTCACATATTTCGAGCTTTTTTACGGTTCAACTACGTCTTTCAGAATCAAATCAGTCACAAAACGTGGTTGTTTCATCATCGTTACTCATTGGGAGACACATTTGGTGCAGTGTCTACAGATCACTTACAATCCAATTTCGCAGAAATCAATTGACAAAAACAAATATACCTATCCAAAGAACATAATACTTCGTATGATTGTTCAAATTTTTGAACAAAAAAAGCCTTAAAGAAAATCTTCATCGGAAACAATACTTTGTGTGAGTTCGCGCAGATTCGACATAATAGCTGATGTAAAATTCCTTGGTTAACCATTCTTGCAGAGTCAATTAAATATCCCCAATAATCGAATTGAAGCGGCCGGATCTTCGCCATCAAACTCCATAGATGATTAAATCTAGGAGGATAACACAAGCAAAACAAAATCAAAAGAAACTTCGAAGCCACCATGAGTGGCAACCTTATTAGACGAAAACTAAAGACCCAAAAGATGTGGTATCCAAAGAAATATTGCACGTAAGAACCACTCAACGTCGACGAGAAAAAACAAAAGGTAAAACTACACCCTCCAAAACAAAGTCATGATTTGGGTAGCACCCAAGTGTAAGAACCGTTCCAAACCTAGGAACAGACCAAACCTAGCCACCACCTCCAGAATTGAGACTCGTGAAGGCTCAAGTCCTACCACTTATCTTCCGCAAGACGAGACGACAACCCAATACGACAACAAGTGATGTAATAACCTACCCAATCAAGGGCCTAAAACACCCTATGAACCAAAAAACGAACAAAACAAAAAAAGGWAAAGAAAAATAAAAGCAACAAACTCTCAATACGCGTATTGATCGAAACAGCCACCAAAACAACACCGGCGACGGTCGACTCCTATGATGGCAAGCGACACCAGAAAATAACCCCCTAGCCAAAACCAACCATCGATGACATGCGCGTTGATAGGAACGGGATGAATCGGCAATGGTGCTTAAAAGAGTAAACYGAGGTGATAAATCACCGTTGAATCACACAAACAAACTGATGAGAGAGCAAAGCACGCTTGCCAGCAACCTTTAAAAATCAGGTGATGACCACTKGCGAGCCAACACTGCCACCAAACGATGAGAAAGCAACCGRAAAGCGAAGGTTACGCGTGAGGGTTTTTAGAGGGAGAGTTTCGTGCAATCTCACGCCACATTCTCTTAAAACCCCTCATCATGTGCTTTATATCATAATAACTAGATCTTTCTTGCACGCGATGCGTGCGTTGTCATTTTTTTCTGTATTTAGTATGAAAGTTAATTGATTAATTATATACATTACCTCAACTTATATATAAACGACAATTATAAAATTTTGCACGAAAAGAATGAGATTATAAGTTTTATTACAAATGAATGTTTAGATAGAAATAAACTATATATGTAAGTTTTGGTTCATGATTGTTCGAAAAATTGTTTTAATTAGTTATGTAATCATATTTAAGCATAAATTTCCATTTTAAGGGTGATTGTATGAAACCTTCCTTGTTACACATGTAAATTAGGGAGGGATTTAAAACATTTTAACTAATTAATTTTTTTTATAATGAAGCTAATAAGGGTAAAGATGTCAATTCCAAGGGGGACACCATGCTCCCCTCTTGCCTTATATAATAGAGATTAATAAATCTATAATTCATTTTTTTCAAAATTTTAACTTTACAAATGCTATTACTCTTCAATCTTTACTCTCCTTTTTCTTTTGATTTTGTATGTCTTTGGTTGATGTATTAGTTTCTATTTTGTTGTGCACCTAATGAATACAACCATAATTGAAAATTACTTAAATGTAAAATTGTAGTCACCTAAAAATGTCTCCCTAAATTGAATAACCGATGAGGAAAAGTACGATATATCGAAATATATTTGATTTTGGAAGTCGCGACAAAATCCACAAACCATATTCATTAAACCACATCCTTATACACAAGTTGAGGTAAAGTTGAATCTAAAAACGTATGCTGAGAGGTCAATAATAGGCGCAAAATATTTATTTTAATTATTTTCTATTTTTAGGGAATTTTTCTTAGTAAAAACGAATTTTAGAACTATTTCTAAAGTTCTTTTCTAAGATCTTTCATTTTCATCTTATTCCTCTCATTTTTTTTTATTTCGCCAATATTTTTATATAATTTTTCGTATTTTTCTATGACTTTCTGTGCTTTTTACAAGTTTGCGAAATGATTATTCGAAAATAAATGAATTCGGAAATTCATACGGAGTAGATAAATTCAGAAAATTTGGGAATTATCCGGAATATTCTAGAAGATTAATCATGTTTATCCACAAGTGGATAAAGGTTGATTGGATAGTAGATTAGATGCAAAAACATGGTTATTAATTCCCGAATGAAAGGATATGTAGAAGCCACTAATTAAGCACAATCTGCTGATCGTGGCCATCCACTCATGGCCACATCATCCCATCGTTACACAGACCATATGTCCGTATATACGGATGTCTATACCATATATATGGTCCCCATGACCGTATTTACGTGGTATCCGTATTCATATATCTTCTTTCACCTATCTCTTTCATACGCCTATAAATATATGCTCTCGGTGCTCAACGAAAATCAGCTTTAATCAACAAATTMTCTTGTGCTTAAGGCAATTCGAAACTCTCAAAATTCTCTCTCACAAATCACTCATCAAAATCCAAGGTTCGCAAATCCGTCGCTACTTTCAAAATCGTTTCTTTGCGAATCAAGGTACAAATTCTTAGGCTATTCAATTCAATCATTTCTTTCCTTTTTTATTATTGTTTTTTATTAAATTATAATTTCTCTTTTGAATTTCAATCATATAAATTTTAATTTCGCTTTTGATTTTAAATCATATAAATTCTTTAGTTTTCAAACATTTTCGCTTTACTGCAATTGTTTTAATCGTAATTGTCAATGCTAACAATCTCTTTTGTTGTGATAAGCGATTCAAGTCGAAGCAAAGTTTTTGATACACTAATCTTTGTTTTCTCTTGTGATTGATAGCGAAGCAAGGTAAGTTTGATTTAAATATTTGAGTTTTCTATTATTGCATACTAACCATCATCTCATATATATGTTGATATTGTTATTTATGCATGAAATCACTTTTTTTATTGCTTAAACAAGACCTGAAATTGTTGAATAACATTAAATGCAGATTAATTATATGGACAAATCGATTTTGAACACCTTATTAATTTGATTAATTTGAAGTGATCACAATAATTAGGCTAGGTAGTGGTTTTTGCATAATAAAAACTCACCCTTTAATAGATTTCTATGATTAGAGCGCTTCCTAAGGATAAAATTGCTAAGTTGTTGTATATTCAATGAATTTGATCGAATGGAATTACAATGAGTCCGAGTAGAGGTCGCTACATGCGGGCGGATTGGGTCAAAGATTCCTTCTGTACCATATCCCCGAACCCACGACTTGGTTAATAGATCAGACAATGGGGCCATTAAATTGCCACCAATGTTTCAGGCGTTCGTGATTAACCTGTATAGGCACGGTGGCGATTTCCTCACTCGACAACACTACCCTAACGTACTCACATGCGGAATCCGTGGCTCAAACCCAGAAATGAAATCGACGTAGGACACTACACAAAAAACTCAGTTTAGCGACTCACCTCAAAAGTAGTCGCTAAAATCCAATTTAGCAACTGAAGGAGACTAGTAGTCTCTATTTTGCGACTAAAAATAAGTTATTTGCTAAGTAGTCGCTATTTTGCGACTACAAGAAAAAATTGCGACTAAATGTTAGTCGCTAAGCTCAATTTTTTTGGCGTGTGAAAATTTAAGAAGGGTATCGACTGACTTTAGCGACCACATGGGCAGTCGCAATGTATTTTTAACAAAAAAACTAAAATAAAATAAATGTTACTTAGTAATTGCTTTGGCGAAGTTAGGAAAACACTCTCTTGCTTTTCATTTACCCCATTACACGATATCTTCCTCTWCAACTCACCAAATAGCAAAACCCTAAGCTACTTCTCACTCCCACCCGATCTGGGTTGCTCATCCACGAAGAATTCCCAAAGACCGACGTTCACTGCTTCTCTGCCGCCGTTCAGTGCTGTTGTTGCCGTTGTTCAGTGCTGCTGCCACCGTTGTTCAAATCTGTTGCTGCCGCCGGTTTCGTTGCTACTGTTGTTGGTTTCGCTGCTACTGTTGAAGGTTGCTCGCGTTGCTGCAGTTGCCTATCGTCGTCGTTGCTGCAGTTGGCCGTTGTCGTCATTGGCTCGTTGCTGCCCATCATTGCTACCTCAAGTAAGTACTAACAATTTTGTTATTTTATTGGGAAAATGAATTTCTTTCTTTTGTTAACTTATGGTGAGACGACTCTGAATTTGTTTTTCTTATTGGGTAGTTAATTTAMATTTGGAAGCTGTATTTTTAGTGCCTRTATTTGTGTAATCTTGTGGTTACTKTTGTTAACTTATGGTAAGATGATATGTTCTAGGTCTTGTTTTCTCAATTTCTGCTCGAGTCATACATCTACTTCTAATTAAGTTTAGCGTATCTTAACTCTTTTTGCGGAAATAGTGAAATTAACTGCCAAACGGAAGCCTTAATATAATCAAATCATCTTGTAACAAAATTTTCAGGTTGTATTGTTATTAATTGTTATGAACATGTAATATTAACAAACAAAACGGTAGTATATAATTTTAGTTTGACATGGATAAAAATAGAACAAATATGTAAGAATGATACAAAATTGAATGGTATAATCAAATATGTATTCTTGTACTGCATTGCTGGTGTGTACCATTGCTTGTTTATCAAAGTTCTGCAAATATATTCTTAGCGATTCCCCAATCTTTCTCAACTCGTTCGAYCTAGCATGCTTTCAGCCTCATTTTTCTTCATTCGCCACAATTTTTCCTAATTTTCCATCTCTTTAAGCATCCAACTCTTCTTCTGTATTTTAGCTATAAGCTCATCAACTTGTGCCATATTGTCAGACTGAGCTTTTTCGACATCCTTGATGTTATTTYCAGTCTCTTCTAGTTGATTTAACAGCTCCTCCCTCTTGGCCCTAGCATGTAGCAGTCTTTTGTTGATTTCAGCCTCAAAATTTTCTAGTTCACGAGCCTTAGCAGCATCCTTCTTTAGCTCATTCCTTGCCTCTGATCTTCTTTTTGAATATGCCGAAAAGTTGGCCAGTGCTTGAGAAGAGGCTGATTCATGATCATTTTTCATAGACTTTAGTTGCTCTTGAAGGCTGATAAGTTTACTTGGGGTATTACCCAGGCCTAAAGATTTTGCATTGGCAATGAGCACATCAACCGCCTTCTCTAGCTTCTTGTATTGACCYAGGGACAGGATAGTGTCAAAGTCACTGCTTATCAGTTGTTCAATGGTTTCTTTGGCTTTCGTAACTTCCAATGGTTGAATGCGCTTTACTGTAGATTGCACAGTGTCCTCCGATATTGTATCATTAATTTTTGGGACATTAAGCTCATCATCAAGGCTTGCTAACATGGACTTGAGTTTTTTGAGGGAATCTGAATGCTAAGAWTAGAAAGCAAAACCACAAAAAAATCAGTTTATTAGTATTCTGAATTTGAATCGATAGCAAAATCTAATCTAGCAAACTCATTAAAAAGACTTTCTACCAGACCACTAATCATCTGAACAATATATATRTATGCTATACTAATTGTGAAACTAATCCATCTAAGCAATAAGGTTAAATCTAAACATCGCACACATAATATGCTCTTCGAGTCTTCATAAGATACCGCTGTAGAGGAGCACACATTTGCAAGAGATCAATTTGGACCAACATTACTATTACCCTTGGGTGGATAATAAGCAGGACTCATAACTACTTCCTAATCTGCTACATTGCAGGATCATGAAGCAGCATCTGTCCTTTTATCGTATCTTAACTTAGTGAAATTAAAATACGGCATTAATTTTCAGCAAAGGGTATAACTTTCTCAATTATTGTCATATCGTGTTTTAACTGCAGATGCAACTTTATTGAACTGTATGTGCGGAACAAAAATTCTGCATGAATGCTTATGCAGTAACAGAATACTATATCACAATTATTGTCATACCTTTCTCAATTATTGTCATACCGTGTCATACCTTTCTCAATTATATCACAATTATGCAGTAACAGAAATTAAAATGTGGCATTAATTTTCAACAAAGGGTGTAACTTTCTCAATTATTGTCATATCGTGTTTTAACGGCAGATGCAACTTTATTGAACTGTATGTGCGGAACAAAAATTCTGCATGAATTCTTATGCAGTAACAGAACACTATATCACATCACAGTTATGAACAGAATGGACCGTGGAATACACTTGAAGTTCTGGTCCATTTTCACAGCAAGACTTTGTTGTTAGTATTTAATAAAAAAAAGTTTGTTATTTTTTTTGGTGAATTAAGGAGATAAATTGCTCAACAAAGAAAAACATACAACTTAAGCCAACTGAATTTAGGAGAGAAACCCTACTAGGTAGGCTCTTCAACCCCTAAAAACCAGGCAAAAATCTCACTGGTACAAGCACCAGGCAATTACAACTGCAAAGCAGCAATCCAGGCTCTATCCTTTGTAGAAACATGATTTTTACAAACAAGGTGCAACCTACTAATTACATCAACATGAATGGCATTAAAAACTCTAGTAATAGTAGGGACTACAGACAACCATTAAGCTTCATTCCTCACTTTCCAAATGTGGTAAAATACATCAGCAAGAGCAGTGATCATAATGTGCTTCTGTAGAGGGGTGAAACCCCGACCCCTTCTACAGAAATTTACCACATGAGCCATATTCCTGAAGGACATCTTAAGCTGGAGCCAACCAAGAACCTGTGTCCATAAGTGGATGTTAAGTCCACATTTAAACAAAAGGTGCTGCACTGTCTCAACCCCCTAGTGACAAATACAACACAAAGTGTCAGGGGAGACTCCAAAGTGAAAGAGTCTAGCCTTGACTTGCAACCTGTTATGAGCAACCCCCACCATAGAAACTTATGCTTGGGCATGGATAATCTGTTCCAAATTGTAGAATGCCAAGGGACTGGAGTATCATCAGTAGATAAACATTTGTAAGCCTTCCCAATGCTGTAAACACTGCTAGGCCACCAATCACCCCTATTCCAACTCTGAATCTTATCTTTGGCCTTACATATACACCTCCAGATCCAGCTAGCACAGGCAGTAGGTACATAGGACCATCAAGATTTCTTTTTGAGGTAGACTRCATGAACCCACTTGACCCATAGGTTGTCTTTTTTGTGTTCAATTTGCCAGATAATCTTCCCTAGGGCAAGAGTGTTCCATAAAGCAATGTTTCTAACACCAAGTCCACCAAATTTTTTTGCCTTGCAAATAGTAGACCACCCAACACAGCAGGTCTTGTTACCAACAGCTTTTGCCTTCCTATAGGTATCTCCTGCAAATAGAATTGATTCTTTGAATTACACTAGGAGGGAGAATAAAAATCATAATCCAGTAAGTGGAGATGCTCATGAGTACTGCATTCACCAACAGCAATCTGCCAGCAAAGAAAAGGTGTCGAGATTGCCAACAATGAATCCTAGCTAGCATTTTGTGAATAAGCTGGTCACAATCAGCTGCTTTCAGTGCCTTGTTACAAATAGGAGCACCAAGGTACTTGAACGGCCACCTACCAACACTAAGCCCAGATTCCTTAGCAAGTAGATAAAAAAATTGTTATTAGTAGTGCTTAAAGATTGTTATTAGTGGTACTATTGCCTAAGTCAATAGACTTGGTCCCAAAATGACTTTGTTGTGCATAAATGAATTCAAACAAGTTCTAGAAAGCTTAAATGAATGTAATAAGACATGAATGATGTGTGAAAACACGAAATAGGTAGATTTGTGAGATGTTAGGAACAAAAATGCCAAAAATGGCCTAATTTAATAGACTTGGTCAAAATGACTTTGTGTGAATAAATGAATTCAAACAAGTTGAAAAAGGTTAAATGAATGTAGTAAGACATGAATGATGTGGAAAACACGAAATAGGTAGATTTGTGAGATTAGGAACAAAATGTCAAAATGACTTAAAAAATGGCCTAATTCAATAACCTGTCCCAAAATGACTTTGTTGTGCATAAATGATTAAATAAGTTCTAAAAAACTTAAATGAATGTAGTAAGCATGAATGATGTGTGAAAACACAAAATAGGTAGAATTGTGAGATGTTAGGAACAAAAATGCCAAAAATGGCTAATTCAATAGACTTGGTCCCAAAATGACTTTATTGTGCATAAATTAATTCAAACAATTTCTAGAAAGCTTAAATGAATGTGTAAGACATTAATGATGTGTGAAACACGAAATAGGTAGATTTGTGAGATGTTAGGAACAAAATGCCAAAATGGCCTAATTTAATAGACTTGGTCCCAAAATGACTTTGTTTTGCATAAATGTTCAACACATGTTCTAAAACTTAAAGGAATAATAAGAATGAATGATGTGTGAAAACACGAAATAGGTAGATTTGTGAGATGTTAGGAACAAAAAGCCAAAAAATGCCTAATTCAATAGACTTGGTCAAAATTACTTATTGTGCATAATTAATTCAAACAAGTTCTAGAAAGCTGAAATGAATTATAAGACATGAATATGTGAAAACACGAAATAGGTAGCTTTGTGAGATGTTAGGAACAAAAATGCCAAAATGACTTAAAATGGCCTAATTCAATAGACTTGGTCCCAAAATGACTTTGTTGTGCATAAATGAATTCAAAAAGTTAAAAAACTTTAAAATGATGTAGTAAGACTGAATGAATGTGTAAAACACAAATAGGAGATTTGTGAGAGTTAGGAACAAAAATGCCAAAAATGGCCTAATTCAATAGACTTTGTCCCAAAATGACTTTATTGTGCATAAATAATTCAAACAAGTTCTAGAAAGCTTAAACGATGTGTAAGACATGAATGATGTGTGAAACACGAAATGATGTAGATTTGTGAGATGTTAGGAAACAAAATGTCAAAAATGGCCTAATTCAATAGACTTGTCCCAAAATGACTTTGTTGTGCATAAATGAATTGAAATAAGTTCTAGAAAGCTTAAATGAAATATTAAAGATGAATGATTGTGTGAAAACCCAATAGGTAGATTGGTGAGATGTAGGACAAAAACGCTGAAAACGGCCTAAAACTCAACTAACGTGTGTATTTTTGTTATATAATTTGATATGTTATTTAAATGAATGAGACTTTGTGTAGGAAGAATAAAGAGAAACGTAGCCGATCTGAACAAAGGAGTCACAAAGACCAGATGAAGTTTGTTTGGACGTTGTTGGTGGTCGCAAGAAGGGTAAAGTTTATGGGTTAGGTAGCGCATCATCAATGTTTTACAAGTCTGGTACTTCGTTACAGACCAAGAAATCAACTCATGACGCTTCCGTCGTCTCCCAACTTAGCTAACAACTTGAAGAATGCAAGAAAATTGTAGAAGAAAGCAGAAAAATAGCAGAAGAAAGCAAAATTCTTATACAAGCTAAACAAGAGGAACATGAGAAAGAAAAAGGTGAATGGAAGAAAGAGAAAGAAGAGCTTGTAGCTAATATGACGAAGGTGAAGAATGTGGCGAATGAGGTGTTTCAACTAATATTGCAGGAAAGAATTTTCAATCCTAATAATCCAACGAATGGTGGTGGTGCCCCATAATTGATGGTTCAAGAACGTACAAAGGTAATTGTATAAATGTTTTGTGCAACAAACTTAAAAAAAACACTCGTGGGTTGTTTTTGGTTAAAATCTTTGGATGTATATGTTCAATGTATGGGTTGAAGATCCCTTTTTTGTATATGAGATAGAGCTCATATTGTAATCGAGAAGCTACTAAGTTGATTAGCTAGAGAGCTCATATGKTAGATGTAGTACTTTCAACTTAGTTCATTACCATTATTATACAATGAGTAAACTTTGTGATCTCATTTGTATGAATTATGAGAAACAATTCATTTTCTTGTTTATATTAATCGATAGGCTGGTTTTAATATTATATTGTGACTCGTATATTTGAAAGCTAGCCTCAATAGGTTTTTAATAGTCTCCATTTTATAACATCTCAGTCGCTAAGAATAGCAACCACAATATTAGTCTCATAATCGATATGTTAGTCGCAAAATAGCGACCGCCAAGCTAGTCGCTATCACTGAAAAAATAGTAACAAAATAGCGATCGCCATGTTAGTCGCTACTAAAAAGTTAGTCKCTAGATAGCGACAACTATAATAGTCTCCAAAAAACAGTAGTCGCTGAATTGCAACTAACCTATTAGTCGCTAAAGTAAAAAGTAGTCGCTAAATTGCGACTACCCTATTRGTCGCTAAATGAACAAGGTGGTCGCTAAATCGCGACTAACCTGTTAGTCGCTAAATGAACAAGGTGGTCGCTAAATTGCGACTAACCGGTCAGTCGCTAAATAGTCGCAAAATAGCGACCACATCATATTTCAGTCGCTATTTTCAAAATTGCGACCAAGGTTTAGCGACCACCGAAAAATTGGTCTCCGGCGGTCGCTAAGCCTAAATAGCGACCSCTTTTAAGAGAAAGGCGGTCGCTAATGGCGGTCGCTATTTTGACTTTTTCTKGTAGTGGGACAAGGCCCAATAAGGGTACATGCCTACAAAAATCATTTACTTTTTGGGCATAAAAAGGAACAAATAAAAAACATTCATGGATACCCCTTTCTAAAATTTTCATATAATTACACAARCAAAATAAAATTAAAAGATTCAATCTTTAGATATTTATCACTRAAGTTGTTAATTTTTTGAAAAAAATWATTCATTCTTCTTCAAATTTACAATGAAGTGAACTTCAAACATATGGATTGGGTGAAGTGGGCATTGCCAACAAGAAATTGTAGCGTCAGTTGTTTGGGGTGCTTGGGCAGCTTGGCATTGACGATGTTTTAAGATTCTAGGAGGTTCTTCATGCAATGTTGGTAGTTGGGTTTTGTGATATTGTATTAAAGACTTTTTTATTTCTGCATTTTGTAAGTTTCTACTGCATTTAGAAGTAATGAAAATTTAAAGGGTGACTGTAGTTTAGAATTTTCAAAAAGTAATCCTTTTTTTTGTTGAGTTTTTCTAAGTTATACCCCTAAAGGAGTCGAGTTTTTATGGTGTACCCATGTCTTTTTTGAAATTCTAATTTATTTGTGCCCCTCTACTACTTATCAATACCAAATTATACGCTTGTTAGCCATTTAAAAAGTAATTAAGAGTGTGATTTGGTGGCTTAAGTTTTAACTAATTATTAGGGTTTTGTTGGCTAGTTTTTCTTTGTMTTACGCTTTTCTTACATTTTATCATCTTTTTACTAAATTCATACTTAAATTTAGGTGATGTGGAACTCCTAAGGAGGGTACCATTCATTAATGGTAGTGTACGAATTAAAAATTTGAAAAGACATAGGTATACCATAAAAACTCAACTGCCTTAGGAGCATAGCTTAGAAAATTACAACCCTTAACTTGTTTTTGAAATAACACAAGTCATATGTTAAATCCAATTACTAGATCATACACAAGGGTGTATGATACAAATTACACACAAAGCATATWACACGACCTTTTTTTTTATGATAAAAAATGATTCATTTTTTTGCCTAGAAATGAACAAAAGTTTGCAWAGGAGGAACTTTATGGAATAATAATTTGATGCATTCTTTGTTGCAAAATTAAAGGATCATTTTTTTTTGCATGATAGTAATTTTCAAATGAAAATATAGTTGTTATCTTTAATTTTGCAATATTGTTCATACATAWTATTCAGTTATTCATCTATCTTAGGGCCTATTTACTTCAGTTTAATTTCAGTTCAGTTCAGCTCTATTCATTTCAATTCAGTTCAGTTCAACTTAATTATTTTGTTAACTAATTTGATATTAACAATAATGTGCTTACCTGTGGACACTTGTAATATCATTATAATGATTAATGTATGTTCATATTAATATTTTATTTACTTAATAATTTAGAAGCAATACAGACTAATCTAATGTAATTATTTGTAAGTAAATATGATTCTGAAATTCAAATAATTAGCTATTATGTTTGAATTCAATTTGGATAATATTTATTTATTTTATTTTTCATCTTTAATTCGACAAATTAATGCATATTCTCATTTTTAAATTACATAATATAAGCAAAGGGTAGTTTAGACATAACACATTCCAATTATTATATATTTTTAAATCATTAAATAGCATCTTCTGATATGAGTAACTTTTATAAAAGGGGTGGCCACCATCTTCGCTCCCTCCCTTCCCTTATATTATAGAGATCAACTGAACGGACTGACTTGCAATGAATGAGCTGAACATGAACTGAATTAAACGAGAGCTGAACTAAACTAACTAATATATTTAACGTTGGGTCAATATATAACTATTTACTAGATATAATAATGAGATTATATTACTGTTAATTAATAATATATCTTTGTTAATATTTAACTTTTTACTTAGGTTAATATTTAATTTTGGATTAATATTAATCATAGGATTCATATTTAATTTTGGATTTAACTATTATTTAATAATGCAGAGTTATCATTTTGGGATTAATATTTAACTTTATATTTAACATTATTAATAATTACGGAGTAATCTATGATTAATATTTAACTATTTAATTAGTTTTAATAATTTAACTTTTGGCATTACTATTAACTTGGGAGAATATTTTACTATTACCTAATGTATATTTTTAGATTAATAATATTTACTATATATATGATATTGATTAATAATAACTTGAAAGTTGAGATTAATGATATTATCATTGAAAATGTTTATAACTTAGGATTAATTATATTATATAATTATAACTAATAATAATAATAAACTAATTATTATTATTATTTTATTATTATATCGTCATTTCATTATTTATCATTAGTCGTCATATTATTATTATTATTATCATTATTATTATTATTATTATTATTATCATCATACAT
>SNQN01004103.1:3135-17991 GCA_008642245.1 Bassia scoparia
CCAATTCATTTCCCTTTTACACGTGTCAAACACAATTTCCTTTTTTTAAAAAAAAAAAATGTAGAGTGTGAGTACCCCAATTCAAAACGGATAAGCCTAGAGACCCCATTCTTTCCCTATATATGTCCCTCCTCACCAAGCACACACACCCCTCCTCAATTCTCACATCACAACACACACTTCATTCATTCCCTCTTCTCATTTTTTAAAAAAACACAACTCCTAGTTTTCCCTTCTTCTTTCACTCACTCTCTTTTCTCATTGATAAAAAGACAAAACAAGTCGAGTTTTTAATGGACGCTAGAAATATAAAAAATGGTGATCCTAAGGTAGTCGGCTCTTCTCTGCAATTGGAGAAGAGCCAAATTTCACCGCCCGAGGCCAGTTCCCTTAAGAAACTTGGCCTTGTGGCGTCTATAGCTGCGGGGGTTCAGTTTGGGTGGGCCCTGCAGCTTTCACTACTGACCCCTTACGTCCAACTATTGGGCATTCCACACACGTGGGCTGCTTACATATGGCTATGTGGGCCCATTTCAGGTATGATTGTCCAGCCCTTGGTGGGGTACTACAGTGACCGTTGCACCTCCCGCTTCGGCCGCCGTACCCCCTTCATTGGCTGCGGGGCGGCCCTGGTGGCGGTGGCTGTTTTCCTCATCGGATTCGCCGCCGACATCGGCCACGCGTCCGGGGATCCCACCGGTAACGTCGCAAAGCCGAGAGCCATCTCGGTGTTTGTGGTCGGGTTTTGGATCCTCGACGTGGCCAACAACACCCTGCAGGGTCCATGCAGGGCGTTGTTGGCAGACATGGCTGCCGGGTCCCAAGCCAAGACCCGGTACGCCAACGCCTTCTTCTCGTTCTTCATGGCCCTSGGAAACATCGGCGGTTACGCCGCTGGGTCCTACAGCCGCCTGTACACYGTCTTCCCATTCACACACACAAAAGCCTGCGACGTCTACTGCGCAAACCTCAAATCCTGCTTCTTCATCTCCATCACCCTCCTCATCGTCCTCACCATCCTGGCGCTCGCCGTAGTTCGCGAGCGCCCCTTCTCGATCGAGGAGCTCGAGGAGGAGGACAACCTTAAGGACACCTCCAACGTCGTGTGCGCAAGACTCCCATTCTTCGGACAACTCATTGGCGCCCTCAAAGATTTACCGCGACCAATGTTGATCCTGATCCTGGTGACCTGCCTCAACTGGATTGCATGGTTCCCTTTCCTGCTGTTCGACACCGATTGGATGGGCAAAGAAGTTTACGGCGGCCAAGTCGGAGAGGGAAGAGCCTACGACATGGGAGTCCACATGGGTGCGTTGGGCCTAATGATCAACTCCGTTGTCTTGGGTGTCGTCTCACTCGGTATCGAAAAATTGGCTCGTTTGGTAGGCGGTGTTAAGAGGTTATGGGCATTGGTAAACATCGTCCTAGCCGTTTGTCTCGCCATGACGGTCTTAGTAACTAAGTCCGCCGAGCACTACCGCGAGACCCACCCCGTTGCGGGTCCCGGGGGACCGGCCTTGCCGCCCGCTAGCATCAAGGCCGGTGCCCTCGCAATTTTTGCCATCCTTGGTATCCCTCTTGCGGTACGTTTTCATTTAGCACTCTTTGTTACGTTTTTGGTAAATAAAATAAGAGTAGTCTACTTTATTATTATTACTATTACTATTATTATTATTGGTGCAATCAGTTTTGAAATCAATTAATTCATGAAAAATGGAATAAAATTAGGTGGGATAGTTTGAAATTAATTCTCGTAAAAAATTACAAGTATAGTAGTACTAATGATATGAGCAAGTTGCTTAGTTTTACAACTACGAGTCCAATGTTCTTGAAGAATGTCTTTGATAACTTTCATTTCAATTACTGTTTTTACCATTTTTTTTTTACTGTCAAACAGTCATAACTGCGAGAATTAATTAATAAATTTTCCTTATTTTGGAACTTCGCAAGTTACCATCTTTGTTGTTTTGACTTTTTTCTTAAAAATGGATAAGAATAAACCCTCGTGGTAAAACGGTAAATCTAACTAATACTAGTAGTAATTTATGACGTAAGCATGACTTTTTAATAATGGATCAAAGTTGACTCTTTGACCAACCACCAGAATTCAGAATAAATATTTAAGGTTTAATTTGGGACTTTGTATTATTGATTACTAGATCCATCACTAATCAAATCAAATCCCTTGCTTGAGAATAGCTCAAAGTATCACTTAATTATTTTTATTTTTTCGAACTTCAAATTTTTAAAAGCAAACCAGCTAACAAGCGTCCTGGGCAGCGTTAATAAAACTAAATAAATGTAAAGATTTAAGAATATAATCAGTATTACACCGATTGACGTTAGGTTTATGACATGCATCAAGTTTACACTGGCCATTTTTAAGCTAAATATTTATAATTATTAAGCAACGAGGCGTCGTTAGCAATATCGTTTTAAAAAACTATTATTAAATTTTTCAGTATCCGTACAGAGATATAAATATAAATTTTAAAAATAGGGTGAATTATTATTTTCATAGGAGTATTAAATAAAGTTCAAATAATTTGCGGAACGGTAGAAAAAGATTTGGTGCGAAGGTGATTGCTATCCATGTGAGTTGTTAACCAAAAGCTACACAAGCCTAACCCTTATACAGGCCAAGAATTTGGAATTACATGTATATAATAATATAGAACCAACAACCAACCAAGTAATTTATGGAGTTCTTAATAAACACCTTTAGAAAATTTTACACTATTTTTGTTTTGTGGATGAAAATTGCTTTAGTACAACTTTTCAACTTGTGACTCGTTTTGGCTTTTTTCTCATCCTTGTCTCATGCAAATATTTCTCATAACAATGTTGTCTTATACTCTAATGCAATACAATATGAATCTGAATCTAAAAGAATCGATTTATTTGCATGTATAGCCTAATACCTTAGATTAGTTGTCTCTGCCTAGTAATTCCATGGATGCTAGAATATTATCGTATACGATATCACATTATGTACTAATCGGACCGTCAATATAATAACTGTTTAAATTGTTAATGCTTAAACTATATAGGTGTGTAAATGTGTGTTTTAAGACGTTTAATTTAATTATATATTTGTTTTATAATCGGTAATGTGAAAACGACGAAAAGAGCTAGCTCAATGAAGTCAAATTTTAGAGTGATGTTGTTTGTAGGATTGTTCTACTTGTTCATGTAATCAAAGACTAAATGAAGAAGATTGGTCCAACAAGTTGTTTAGTGAACATCATGAGAGAAAATTAATTAAGAAGGAACTTTTTGACCGTGAAGTTTAGGTAGAATAATAGTGGTTAGAAGCTTGTTTAGCTCAACTGTCAACTTTTTTGATTCTTGGTTATAATCAACACACATAAAATCATAGAACGAATCTTATCCAAGTTTGTAGTCCATCACATATATTCCATATATGAATTTTATATATTTAGCACCTTCTAGTTTAAGCCATTAAGAATTTCATTTTTCGGGTCACCGAATATTATTATTATTTATCATCGTAAGATCATTAAAGTATGATTTTATTTAAATAAATATTCGATTTCATTAATTAATTGTCATTATTTGTCTGTCTCTAATTTCGATCACTTAATTTTCAGTTATTCCTCTTGCCTTGAGCTTCATCTTCTCCGGCATCTCAGGTTTCCGCAGAGTAACAACGGAGTCACTATCAACTTTACCTGTACGACTACGTGTGCTAGATTTTTGAATGGAAAGCTTAAGCATCTTCGCTTGTATATGTACTTGTTCTAAATCAATCTGTCCAATCACTGGACAATCTAATTAATTTCATTTTCATCTCGAATTTCAGGTCTCTCTCTTCTCGGAGTTTCTCAACCGCAATTGGTGTGTTGCTCAGGTAGACTCAACATGGTCTATCTTGTCTCAACGAAGGTTTTCTGACCATTGAAAAATTTGCACACGTTCATGAAAAATACACGTTCAAATCTACGAATTAGACCGGTTATTAATAAAAATATGATCACAACTAACCTAAATGACCCTTCACATGGAAACACATGGTTCTCCACTTACAACTACACCAACTTTCATAAACCGAAGCTTGTAATGATAGCTTTGACATGCATATTCATAACTTTTGCTTTCAATTTACGGAAATTTCGGGAGTAATTTACTAACATAAGAGGTCGAGAACGGTTATACTCTGAAAGCTAAGAAGTGTTGTAATGTATGGGAAGAAGCTCAGCACCGGACCAATGTATGAAAAGCACTAGGTTATAAAATGTATAATAAGCTTAGTATATAAACTTGTTAGTATAAACGTATATGATGTGCATCGTATACAATCAGGGGCAACTTTTAAGGAACAAATTAAAAAAGGGTCAATTGATATCAGCACTTTATAACTAACAAATGTATATATGTGAGTGAAGCATAAAAAAGGATGAATGATTGTAGTTAGGTTGTTACTGTAATGTGGTACTACTGGGTTTTAATAAGTGCTACGACTAAATATGGTGAGAAATAAACACTAATGCTAGTGTTAACAATATAACAGAACGGTTTTCAGGGTGTTGGAGAAGATAAAATGATGTAATATAGACAATTGGAAATATTTTCGTGGATTAATTTTAAACATTAATTTATCTATTATGAAGATCAAACTTGAATTTGACGATACATATGATTAATATATTTTAAAAGATCATATCTCGAGTTTGTATATCTATGCGTATCCGAGACCCAGTAATATTTAGTCAAAATTACGATGATTTTTGTTGTGATGGTTGTGTTATTGGTGTGGTAAACAATGATGTTTGTGTCTGGTGAACATTGGGACCATGTGAATGATGCCCGTTGTTTGGTGGGGAAACTTGCCGCATTTGTGGTGGGAGCCATTGCAGCAACAGCAAGTGCGATCCTTTCTTTACTATGCTGCTTCTCCTCCTCCTGAAGCCAAAATGGGGTTCAATGGGGGGCATTGATCAACACCAATTTTATTAATTACAACATCTTCAATAGAATTTGAAAAAAAGGAAAAGAAAAAAAAGTGTTTTAATTTAACACTTCTCTTCCTTTGATTAAGAGAGAAAAGAAAAGGTTGGACGGAGATTTGATTTATAATTCTTCTTTGTTCGACGATCATGTATTGTTCTCTCTAGATGTTTTTTTTCTTTTTTTTTGTATTTTGTGATTGTTTTTTGAGATAAGGATCTGGACGTAGTCGGAGAATAGGGGGATCTGCAAGTTATTGCTTGGGTATAAATACTGTCCCTCTCTGTAATTTTTCAGTAACATTTGATAGTCAGAAATCAAAAAATGAAATCAAATCGAAATGAGTTGTTCGATATTCCATTTTGCGTCTTGCAATGTTCYTTTCTTTTAATTTGATCATAAAAATTAAGTGTTTTGGAAATGTATATATACTTGACTAACTTGTTACCACAATTGATCGTAGCTTTATTATACACTACACAAAATGATCTTACATCCTCATGCATGTTAATATGTTATGAATAATTTTTTTTTTGACGAGTAATATGTTATCAATATGTTGATCACCTTTCAACTATGCAATTAATCCTAAATCTCTTAAGCTTGTCCAATGTCAATATGGAAATGATCAAAACATTATTTTTGGTCTATGTTTGTCAATTAATTATGACTATTATGTGTGTTTGACGTTTGCTAGCTAGCTAGCTACTTCTACATCATTTTGTAAATTCAATTCATAGTAAGTTTGTAAAAGAAATCATGTAAGTGAGATTCGAATGAAAATCCCAGTATAAGACTACTTTCCGAGAGTTCGAGACTTTAATTAGCTAAACTGATTACATTATGGCCGATCATCCAATTCCTCAAGCCTCATCAAAATACGCTAGAGGGACTTTGGTGGCCGGCATACATAATTTCGTGGTGCATAAAGTGTGACAATGAAGATTTGAATGTGACAAAATCAGCAATTCGTATAAAAACAACTAATGAAACSTCAAATTAAACTCAATTTGCTTTCAAAAATTAAGAATGAATATCTTACATCAACAACCATCGAATTTAACAAAAAAAGTAGTTATCCAAATCACTATTATATCCCTATTTACCGTAGCTTTTTTCCACACAAAAAAACTAAAATWAAAAAAAATCACAATCAATTCCGCAATATAAACAAGTAAAGGTACTGATTTGAATGAGACGCGTAAAATAATTAATTTACGGAGTACTTTTGAAATTCTTTGTGTTGTTGGTGTGAAAGAAACTTCCATAGCTGACTAAGGCAAATAAATCACCATACAAGTGTATGGGATAATTTCCTAAAATTTAGACCTTTCATTTTTTTAACATCAAGTTCATTGAATTGGATGTATGAATTGTGATTTATTTACTACTATACGAATAATTCCCACTTTTTTTGGCAAGTGAACTAATCTTTTACGAGAGTTTGCATGGTACTTCGATAGGTTTTCTAGATAGAAATTTTCCATTCTTAATTCTCATGAGTTTAAGATTAAGACCTTTAACTACTCAAGCTAATCTTAGTTGGTATGAATTATGATTTTATGGCACACCGAGTCTGTTCTGTTCAACTTATTTTTACTTATTTTTAGAAAAAATAAGTTCATATAAGTTTAGATCAGAAAAAATAAATTCAGTTCAGAAAAAATAGGTTGAAAAGAACACACTAATTATTTTTCTCTCCCACAAAACAACTACAGAAAAAATAAGATAAGTTCAGTTCACAAAAGATAAGTTCAAATAAGTTCAAATCAGAAAAAAATTACAGATAAGTAAAAATAAGGTAAATAAAACATACTTATCTTTTGCCTTTTTAATTTTAAAGTGTTAACATTCTTTTGTTTTTGACCATTCATTACATATGTTACCGAGTAAAAATTAAACCGACATTCTAACTATAATTGTAGGTTTAATTTTTTGTAACTACAAACATTATCTTTATGTTCATTTTCAAAAGCTTGTAACAAAGTAAATTTTTATTTCTTACAAAAATTACCCACTTATTATTGTAAATTTTCGAAAACAGAGAAAGTATTAAAAATCTTACCACAAATTACTTCCTCCGTTATGCGGTTAATCTGAAGTAGTAAATGTCACGCGCTTTCATTATACGTACTTTTTACCACCCGATTAAGGTTAATTCAGATTCAGAACGAGTATATCAGGATGATTAAAATTTTGTTCCCTTTCAATCCACATATGATCAATCTGATTTTATATTTACATTGCACTTCTTACTACCTTATCTAATGTTTCAATTTTTATTAGTTTTTGACAGGTATATTTGATACTCCCTCCAATATTAGTTACTCACTCAGTAGTCACTCAATATTAAATTCCCATTATATAGATCTTACAAGTGAAATACGGAGTATAAAAAAATTAACTAGTGCAAATTAATTTTTGAAATTCGGAGTGCCAAAATCAATGTCCCTTTGACCCATTGTTATCCAACTCTCATTTTCACTAATGACCAAATTAATATATCCTATAATAATTTTTGTAAACTTCCAAAATAGACCCATCATTCAATGTGAAAAAAGAGGTAGGTAATGAAAATGTATTATCTGATCTTTGTACTTATCCGTTTTCCAATACATGCAACAAAGGGAATATTTGTGAGAGATAAAAATTCATTTGTTGCAAGTATTGGAAAACGGAGAATACAACCAAATATGGAATGTCTTAAATTAAGGGAAATTATCTAGGTCTAATAAAAACAAATGAAGAAATTAAATATATGGAGTTTTATCTGCTGTGACTGTGCAAATCAATTTTCTATTACAAATAAGTATTTGTTCCATTACTGATATATTC
Source organism: Bassia scoparia (assembly GCA_008642245.1). Taxonomy (NCBI): domain Eukaryota; kingdom Viridiplantae; phylum Streptophyta; class Magnoliopsida; order Caryophyllales; family Amaranthaceae; genus Bassia; species Bassia scoparia. The sequence continues at coordinate 10,939 of SNQN01004103.1, forward strand.
CTCATTATCCATTAATAATTTTGGAAATCATTATTTAGGTACTTTCCTACATAATTTTTTGACTATATACTGTGCATTACATAAATTCATACACATCCTAATTGAGATATCCTTCTATTCCTAGTTTTCATCCTAATTAATCTCCTTTTTCTCAAATCTCAATTTTATATAAATTGAGAATTTCATACAAAACAACAACCAAGAAACAAATAAAAAAAAACACACTTAGAAAAGTAAGATAATAGTGTGATTTTATATTTTTTAATTTTTTGAGAGGAAGAATAGTGTGAATTTGATCAAGTTCAATTAAACAAGATAAATGGAAAGAAATGAGTAGAGAAGAATGGGAAAATGGGCCAGAAAGCCCACATTGGAAGCTGTCTTGGTGCATCAATAGCAGCAGGGGTCCAATTTGGGTGGGCCTTACAGCTATCACTTTTGCCCATATGTCCAACTGCTGGGGTCCCACACACTTGGGCCTCATTCATATGGCTATGTGGCCCATATCAGGTATGGTGGTCCAGCCCATTGTGGGTACACCAGCGACCGGATGGCGTCGAGCTCGGCGCGGAAGCCGTTTATCATTAGCGCACGGTGTTGATCTGCATGGCCGTGGCGTTGATAGGGTTTGCAGCTGATATTGGGTTTAAGTTGGGTGATTCTCTTGATAAGCTACTAAGCCTAGGGCTGTTGCTTTCTTTGTTACTGGTTTTTGGATCCTTGATATTTGCCAACAATATGGTCCAGGTAATTTTTATTACTTCATCCGTATCAAATTAACATAATAAATCAAATTCACGCATTTCGAGGTTGAGATTTAACAAGGTAAACAAACAAATTATTCAGAAATAATTTTAACACAATGAAAAATGAGATTATAACTTTATTGTGTTAAAATTATTTTGATTGATTCACTCATTTACTATTAAATCTCAACCTCAAAATGCGTAAAATTTGATTTGTTGCGTTTAATTTGATACGGAGGAAGTAATAATAAGACTTTTTAATTAAATTATTTTTATTAATTAAGTTGTTTTTAACTGTAATTAATTTAGAGTTTTGTACGATATAATCAGTCTTTCCTGCTTAATTGTTTCTTTTTATGGTTTATGCTTTGGATAAGTGGTGACTAAAGAAGAATTAATAAGTGGAGATAATCATACATAAAAAGTATTGTGATTGAATTTTGTATGATTTATTGACTTTGGTACGGGAATTTTCTAATCATCCCGGAGATTGATTTAATAAATTTACATCAATAAGTTTTAAGATAATTTTGTTTAAAAAGGAATAAGTTTAAAGTTTTAAGATAATATTCCTAATATATATATAACCTGATTTAGTATGTATATATGATAATTGACGGTCTAAGATGTTTGGAAAATGATAAAATTCATTAAAATAAATAAGTATCTAATTCAATGGATTACGCAAGGTAATGATGAACTTTCTTTGCAAATAATTGAAAGCAAGTTTGATTTAGCTAGTATGAGTTGAAATATGAAAAAGAATTTTGATGATGTTGTTGGAAATTCGCATGATCTTCTTTTGCTTCTTTTCAAATTAGTGATGTGATCGAGTGTCACGGTTATAACTAGACAGATGGAGAGCTTCATTCGAACATGTAACATATTGTACTACATGTGTCTACATGTAAACGCTCAGTTTTAGTGACTAGCTAGCCAGACCAATACCTAATTGGTCGGAATGAAATTAAAGTTGCACGATACGATAGCGTTGTGTGTATACGATGGACGAGTGTAGAAGTGGGCACAAGGAAGAAGGGGGGCTAAGGAAAGATATATTCTTGAATAGGCATGGCAGTTCAAATCAAACGCAATGTGTGTTGTATTCGATATAGGGAAGATACGCACATCAACTTTTAGTTATTCGAAAGGCACTAATAATATGAGTTTGAGTGAATGAGTGTGTTGTGTGTTCATCATAAAACCTTGTGAATTGATGTGTGTAATGTTTGGCAAAATGGTGTTTGGTAAGCTTTTGATATTGAAGTGTATCATCATTCCAACCGTTTATTCTTCCCACCACTATCACATCACATCAACGAATCTCCATTATATGTGACAACCTCTCTTGTGTGCGTTTGCTAGATTCTTCAAACTAGACAAGTAGTCATTTACGCACTCTAGTTTGTCACTGTAAATGCGAGAGAAGATGGAGTGCGGAAATAAAAAAAAATAAATTGTGAAAATCAGAACTTTATTTTTCTCATCAACTTGACATTGTTTTTTCGTTTTTTTAACTCCCTCGGATATTATTTAGTTGTTACATGGGGGAAAATCGGGAAAACACAAGTAAATTCTAAGGAATGAGTTGCAATTAGGAAGACAATAATATATGTTAATTATTTTGTTTAAGTTATCTTTACATGAATTGCAATTATAAAGTAGATTTTTTTTAATTTGCTAAGAGAGTCACAAGGACGGGATGAGAATCGATGTCAGGATCACCTGAAAAACTGAAATCGGAATGAAAACTTTAACCAGATGAGCTATACCTCACTCTCAACACAGTAGATTTTTTGACATTGTAAATTACTAAATTTGTCAAATGTCAAGCTATAAATATGGTCAAGTCGAGAATGTAGGCATATGACTAACTAATTGCTTTTTTTGTCCCACTTAATATTTTTTTTTTCTATTAAATTAGATACAAGTTTTTTTTTTTTTTTTTTTAAATCGTTCATCATTTTGTCAAAGCCGAATTTTGTCTGAATGACTTGCTATTAATGAATTAATCTTTGTTTTAAGAAAATTAGATTAATCGAAATATGAGCGATTTTTTATTTCATTTGTATTTTGTTATTAAAAATTGTTTAAAATAGGGATAATGACATATGTAACCCTTATATTTTTCAAAAGTTTTAAGAAAAGTGTATTGATGATGTAAGCATCGCGTAATAAAACGAAAAATTCGTCTTTAATTTTATTTTCTTGAGCGGGACAATGTACATTTCAACCATTACTTACTTAGTAGTTAGGTTATAGGACCACGAGAGATTCTACATACACTCAAYCAACACCATATGATTTATGATGTTTATTTGTTCTAAAACAAAAGGAAAATGAATGCAAAAAGATGTTCAACTTTGCATATGTTCAAAGTTTGATATGATACATTGATATATGACCAGTGCCAAACAAGGACTACCATACACCAGTTTAGTTGATCACGAAATGATGAGTAGTTGAAGTTTGTCATCTAATTTAAGCACTTCTTCATTTGAAATTTTCCTCATAATTGGGATTGTGGTCCTCATCAATATGTGACATTGATGTTTCAACGTCTATGTTCAAAATTTAACGAGAGTGAAAGATAGCTCGATTGGTTAGTGTATATATGATTAAAAGGAGCAGAATAAATGTCTATTAGTTCATCGTACGTTATTTTAATCCAAGATTAGAAAGAATAAATTGATAAAGGTTTGGTGTTTTGTGTTAGGTAGGTTTTCATGGGAGATTGAATTTTTGTATCATGTGTTGTGGACTTTGATTCTATGATTATGTATTCCTGTCATAATCTTTGTGAATTATTGCTACCTATATGCTATAGTGGTTCGATCACTGTAATTCGGTGAGAGTCAAAACTTCCCTCGCGATTTCAGGAAATTCTATGATCAATTTCATCCCCCTTTGTGGTTCCTTAGAAAAAACAGTGTAATTCGATATCTTATCGCACATAATATGAAACTTTAGATTAAATCAGTAGTGAATATTGTATGAAATTATGAAAGTTTAATAGTTTATCACTGAAATGTAAAATACTTACTTATACAATTGTAATGATGCTTAGTACCATCAATATGAAGTTATGACTTATCCTAGATTACTTCGCAATCTGTCATCAGCTCATAAGAGAGTGCAGTACATAATTAAGAATTTGAAGACTTTTTTTGGAACACAAAATTTCATCATAAATTCAAATTCTGAAAAAGTTTTATTTTTGCTTAATTTGATCCTGTTTTCTTCGTTACGACCTTAAGTATGCAATGTTTGTTCTATCATATGAATTATACTAGTTACTTCATAAGAGAGTGCAGTACATAATAATTAGGAGTTAGCAGTACAATTTCATCAGTGAAATTCAATTCTGGGAGTTTTTGCATAATATGATTCTGTTTTCTTCGTTACGTAAGCAATGTTTGTTCTAATTGTGTAGTCTTATGTTGAGAGATCCTGCAAGAGCATTCTTGGCAGATTCTGCAAGACACAACCACAGAAAAATGAGAATAGCCAATGCTTTTTCTCATTCTTCATGGCAGTAGGCATGTCTTAGGCTATGCAGCCGCGTACGACCGCCTTTACAAGTTCCTTCCCTTCACCCTTAGCCATGGGTGTGACATTTACTGTGCAACCTTAAAACATGCTTCCTCATCGACATTGTGTTCCTAGCCATACTAGTCTCTTGCGCCTTATAAACGTTTCTGAGCCCCTTTGATAAGAGCTCTGAGCGGGGACCCGTTCTTCGCTCAGGTCAAGCGACCATTCGCAACTTAGGCCGACCATGTGGTTGCCTCTTCCTGGTCACAGCATGAACTGGATTGCTTGGTTCCCATTTTACTGTTTAACACTGATTGGTTGGGAAGGAGATTTATGGGGTAACCCAGCTGGCTTGAGCCCAAAGAAGGCTACGACGAAGGGGTTCGAGTTGGATCAATGGGCCTTATTCTGACTGCTGTGACTCTTGGACTTATGTCCCTTGCTATTGATCCTTGTCAAAGGCCTTGTGTGCTAGGAGGCTTTGGGGGTGTCAACTTTGTTCTGGCCTTGGCTTTGGGCTATGACAGCCTTGGTCACAAGGGGCGAGCACGCGAGGAAGTTAGCCCACCCGGACCCCGCTCCTAAGAGCATCAAGGCTGCACTCTGACTCTATTTGCTAGTTTGGGCATCCCACAAGCGTAAGAAACCATTTATACCCCTTACAACTTATAGTCTACTTATTCATGTGTAGTAAATCAGATTGCGATGAGCAACAATAAGACTATATCAATTGAGTAAACTAACACGAAAGTCGAATGATGATACATTGATACAGGTTACCTTCAGCATTCCATTTGCTCTGGCATCGATGTTTCCTCTGATTCTGGTGCTGGTCATGGTAATACAATTCCCCAACTTAAATTCATGCATCATCATCAACGATATATTAACATGTTGTTGCACTGTTATATGTTAATGACAGGACTTTCACTAGGAGTTCTGAACTTAGCAACGTCATACCTCAGGTAATAAGTATACAAACAATGTCGTACATATTTCTCGAAACAATGAGAATGTACGACAATACTAATGAATTGTGCTCATAAAACAGATGTTTGTGTCACTGCTGAGTGGACTTGGGATCAATTGTTGGAGGTGGAAATCTGCCAGCATTCATGGTAGGAGCTCGGCAGCATTTATCGACGAATCTTGCTTTTACAGTGCTTCCTCCTACAAGTTCCAACACCTGATCGAAATCAGACACCAATTAGTTCATCTTTGTTAATCAGGCACTGGACCTTAACTAGCTAGAGTTTCCTTAATAAGGATATGAAATTTGTATATAGTAGATTATTCTCTACATATTCGACAGGGAATCAAACACTTCAAGTCGATATATCTTGGATGCCAACACGTTTAGTCGTTTAAAGTGTTGGAAGGTGTTACTCATGTAAGGTTATGTTTTGTTCGAGTTAGTCTTGACTATTTGATCACTTCTAGTTTATATATCTGAAGTCTTAACTAATCTTTAGCTAACTTATGAGAGCTTATAGGAATRAATTTGAACATTTGAAACTTATTTTGTCACAAATAAATGAGAATTTGATTTGATTCAAGTGTTTGAAGTTGAARGAGAGATCAAATTGATTAAGTAAAACAAAGTACTACGTACGCACATACCTCAAACTCTCACAAACGAAAAAACTAAATTTATTAAATGAAAATAATTGCTCACACTTAAATAGTAATAGAATGGAGAGAGCCTTGGGCTCCAAGGTGGAAAGAGAGCACTAACAAGTTCATTTCCGAGATGAACCAAAAAACACTTATCTCATGCRATTATTGTAATTTAGTCAACTTTATTTAAGTAATTACATGCATGTGAGTGAACAAAATAGGACAAATAAAACACAAAAATTACCAAAATGATAGGAGATAAGGGCATACTAGTTCATCGCGGAGATGAACCAATAATTTCCGGTGGAGATAATTGCAATTATTTCGTTCGGGATTTGTTGCAATTAATTACATCGTTAGGCAGTAGTATTGTACTCCGTATATGTATCTCTATTATATAAGTCAATGGGGAGCAATGGTGTCCCCCTAAGAAATGTCTTATTCGCTCTTGGTAAATATAAACTAACATATTTCAATCTTTCATAATTAATTCACTCCCTATTATAAAATTTTCAATCAAAGGAAAGTTTTAAATTTATCAAATAAACTACTACTTAAAACCTAAAACATCGATAGTAAAAAATTATGATTGTAAAAAAACACAATACATAAAACAAATACAATTCAAAGACCGTGAAATATAATTAACAATTTTTTATCTTTTTTTATTTCTTTTACAAGTTTCAAGCACGCATAGCATGCACTAAAAAACTAGTTTTACTTAGTTGAGAGAGCCTTGGGCTCCAAGCCTCCAAGGTGTAAGGAGTTTCGATCTCCAATGTTTACTAAAAATGTTTACTTTTGATCATTTTCCACTATCTCCATTCCCCATAAACTTCATTAAGAATTTACGACCAATGTAAGTACGTAACAACAACCACGACGCGTCTTAGCTTAGGTGCAGAATGACCCATTTGAAATAACCAATTTTCAGCTCATTGACAAAATTATGAAATTGCTTGATTGACTAGATTACGATCAAAGGAAATAATTGTCTGAAGATTACAATTTTTCATATCCATAATTAGCAAACTAATACAGGAAGAGAGAGAGATAAGTGCATACTAAGGTACTAAACTCTAGTAAAAGTTGCACTTAGAGTACCCTAGTTGCAAAAGTTGCAATTAGGGTACTAAAAAGTAACACCGTTAAAGTT
>SNQN01004103.1:27111-40689 GCA_008642245.1 Bassia scoparia
AATAAATAAAATAAAAAATTCATATGAAGCAGTAATTATTACAGTAAATATTATTTAATGATCGATCATTTCATCACAAGTAGTAGACTGGATGATGAGAAATAGTCGCAAAATAGRATGACCAATTCTAATTACAGTAGCTTAATTATGATTGAGTGGTTTACGTTACTCATCACTCCAACTAACAAAAACAAATGAGAGAAATGAAGTTTAACAAATTAGTTAACTCAATTCTCCTTATAATAAGGGAATAATTGAAAGGTGCTTAAAAAAAGTTTCTAAAAGAAGAATAAAAACATTTGTTTTTCTCCCTCTTAATAAGGTACAGTAATTAACTTCAGTTAATTTAACTTATCCAACTACGATTATCTAATTTATCTGGTTTTACGCGTTTTTCTCATCTTTTACCACTCAAAACCACTCTGTCTCATTTCTTAATTGTTTATATATAACATCATTTCTCTTGGGTTTAATTCAAGTCAATACAACAAATATTACAAAGCAAACCAAAATCTCAAATCTCACTTAACCCAAGAAAAACACTTAATTAGAAACTTTCCCCTTTTGATTAGATCTCAAAAAACTTAGCAACAAAAAAGGAAAGCCAAAAGAATAATTAAAAAAACCCCTCAAAAACTCACATTTCAAYTATTATAAACAAATTAATTAGTTTAAACTAGTTTAGATTGAAAAAGGAAGAATTTTCCATAATAGTAAGTATTATTGTTGATCATAGTATCATTGTGTWACGTTACAAGTACACTAGCGATATAGTTTTACGTGGATTAATTCGGTGAAGATGAGTTCGGATGATGTTGCGGCTGAAAAACAAATGTCAGCTGAATCAACCCCTGTATGGAAGCTCGTTGTTGTAGCCTCGATCGCGGCCGGGGTGCAATTTGGATGGGCTCTTCAGCTGTCACTTTTGACCCCTTACGTCCAACTTCTTGGTGTTAGCCATACAATGTCATCATTTATATGGCTATGTGGTCCGATTTCCGGTATCGTGGTGCAACCTATTGTTGGTTACACCAGTGACCGTGCCACATGGAGATTTGGACGTCGAAAGCCGTTCATTGCTGTTGGGTCTTTCTTGATCACTATGTCTGTGCTCTTGATTGGGTTCGCGGCCGATTTAGGGCACAATTTTGGTGACAAAATTGACGCCAAGATTAAGCCTAGGGCTGTTGCTCTTTTTGTCATTGGATTTTGGATCCTTGACATTGCCAATAACACGGTTCAGGTAATTAGTAATATTATTGTTCAAATCTTCATGTTTAGGGCACTTTATTTCCCTCAMGCTTCGATTGATTGATTGAATCGTTATGTTATTATGATTGTAGGATCCAACTAGAGCGTTCTTGGCGGATCTTTCGAGACACGACCACAAGAAAATGAGAATGGCTAATGGCTTTTTCTCATTTTTCATGGCAGTGGGAAACATCCTAGGGTACGCGGCAGGGTCAGGCCCAACCTTGTACAAAATCCTGCCTTTCACAAAGACGATTGCGTGTGACTTATACTGTGCCAACCTCAAAACATGCTTTCTGATTGACATTGTGCTCCTCTTAGTCGTGGTTATAGCTTCTCTCCTGGTCGTCAAGGAGCCTATAAACGAGAATATTATAGAGGATGAGATCCCATTTTTCACCCAATTCAAGACTTCCATTAGCAACCTTGGAAGGCCTATATGGTGCCTTTACCTTGTGACCGCCTTCAACTGGATCGCGTGGTTCCCATTTATTACGTACAACACTGATTGGGTTGGCCTCGAGATCTATGGTGGAAACCCTCAGGTAATGTATATTTAGATCTATTCCATCGTGTTACACGTAACGAATTCAATTTTGTGACAAGAATGTAACAGCTAATTAAAATCGACTATACATTGTTTTTTGTTTTTTCAGGGCAARGCAGGGGAAAAGAGCCTGTATAACATGGGAGTAAGAACAGGATCACTAGGCCTAATGTTTACGGCATTGACACTAGGAATCATGTCTCTTTGCATAGACCCGTTGTCGAGATTGTTGGGAGCTGCTAGGAGATCATGGGGCCTTGTCAATTTTATCTTAGCTGCTACTTTAGCATGCACAGTACCATTAACCAAGTTTGCTGAAAAGGCTAGGAAACATCGGCCTCTTCACGCCCCGCCTTCTAGCAGCATCAAGAGCGGCACTTTGGCCCTCTTCGCCGCCTCTGGCATTCCACAAGCGGTAATTACACATACACACATATATATACTCACTCCGTACCAAAATATTACCAGTTATATATCATCGAAAGCATACTGATCTGAGTTCCAATAATGTTCAATCATGAAACAGGCCACTTACAGTATTCCATTTGCACTGGCATCAATGTACTCATCCGACTCGGGCGCTGGCCATGGTAAGTCCACTTTCTACGACACCATTGTCAAACACATACCAATCTCTTCTTTAGAAATCAATCACTAAGCATCTTCAATCGATTTGTTTTTGGCAGGCTTTTCACTAGGGCTGATGAACTTGGCAATATGTGTACCACAGGCAAGTATTTAACACCTTGTTGAAATTCTTACTTCCTTTTCTACCAAAAAAAACCCGAAACAAATGAATATTTTATAACTCACAGTAACATAAATGTTCACGGTCTCATATTGTACTGTATGTATATTTTTCCGCAGATGTTTGTCTCATTGATAATTGGACCGTGGGATAAAATATTCGGAGGAGGAAACTTACCAGGATTTTTACTAGGAGCAGCCTCAGCAGTCATTAGTGGGGTGTTAGCATTAACTGTCATACCACCAACAAGCTCCAATGCATAATTCACGCAATTTCTTTTTTTTTTTTTTTTTTTTGAGTTTTTTTGGGTTGTAATACAGCGCGGCCATCCAATTGTATCTTGTTTGAAGTATTGCAATGTCCCTGTCTTCAGATCAGTTGAGATGTCATGTGCTCCTCAATACGTAACAACAAATTATATCTAAACTTCTTCTATATCAGGCGAGAAAATTATTCGCAAAGGCTTACTATCTTTAATTGGTGTATTAACAAATACTTACACATACATCTTTTGTAGTCTTTTCGGAATATTAATATTAATGAAAAAGAAAAAGAAAAAAGACGACAAAAAAGACTTTCCTCACATATTCTGGTCCAACTTTTTATTATTATGATCTGTTTATTTTTCATTATGTTTCGATTTTTACTTTTTTTTCTCGTCACTGCTATATATTTTACCGAAAATATTCCCTAGTTTCCTTTTACGCAGTGTATTTATAATGCTTGACATGTTGACAATTCATTGTTGCTTGTTGTGAAGCACATATGGTTTTCTAACCATTCGTCCATAGCTAATCCTAGTTATTTTCCTTCTAAATTCGAAAGTATAAGCTTGTATAAGATTCATGACTCTTTTCTACAACAGAAGATGTCAAATTAAATTCATACATTGATTAACCGCGTCCATGAGAATTTACAACTCTCCAAAGGTTTGCTAGTCAATTCAGTGGATTGATAAAATTGTCAATCCCAATGACATTTTGATAATAATGATATTTTATTTAAATTTTTATATTTATTTTTTCTTTTTTTGATTTTATCTACTAAACATGTCATTGAATTCGACAATTTATTATAAAATCCTCACTAGGATTGACTAAGGAATTTTTCCTCTCGCAATCGTTTGAAAGTTGGAAATAGACAACATCCGGCTTTAATTTTTTTTATGACGATAAACATTCGTCTTTAATTTTCATAAGATTGAAAGTCAAAGTATACATAACTCTATTCTACAATTATTTTAATCGATCAACGACACTTGACTACATACGAGTATTACTCCTAGATTTACGTTTAAACTTAGAGTTGTATCATATCCATGCATCCCTAGCCGAGATCAAACAAATCCTGAGATCTGATAAACCTAGGGTAGCCAGGAGTAAAGCGCATGACATTTTCATCATTTTTAGAGTATTGTTCATGTACTGTTCACCAATAAAAAAAATCATTCAATCCTAACGTTGTCTGAAAAAATATACTTCCTCCCAATAGATGCCCCATTTTTATTTTTTTATTTTTTTGGATTGGGGTCCACACTTAAAATATTTATTAATCTCTCTTCAATCACTCTTTTTTGTGGGGACCACATAACTTTTCTCACTTACTTCATTAAAATATTCATCAATACACTTACTTTAACCATTTTTTCTCTCCTTTTTGAACCTCACTTACATTATTAAAATACCCATCAATACACCTCATCAATTCATAGAATTTTGCCTCGATTTCCAAAATTTAGACAATGGGGCGTCTAAGAAAAACGGAGGAAGTATTAACATTGTCTTGCAAATTTATAACATTTTTCCAATTATATACCAAACATTGTCTCAACGCAACCTAACATTGTCCGACAATTTAAATTGTGTTGACCAACTTTAACCCGCGCTATACTCCTACCCGCTATGACTTACTAATTCCTCGCAAATCCCTACCCTCTAGAGTTTTGTCGATCCAAATATCCAATCACCTAAACACCCCCAATTAAGAGAGTACGTGTGGGAGTTGCTGTTGATTTTAAATACTGTTGATGGGCCGCTGGTCTGTCAATCTGTCATACAGTTACAAAATCTAATATCTAATGACTGATTTAAGCCCACGTCACCCCTTTTTATTTATATCTGACATTCAAAACCAGAAATCATTTAAACCGAACGTACCATTATATAAAGGACTATCTACTGTGCATTGTATAATCATCTACTACTCATCACCTATCACAGACACTCAGTGGCTAGATTTTTATTGTTTTTCGTTTCCAAGAGATCCTGAAATCGATTTTTTACGTCTACCCTCGTCGCGACTTCACAAGCAGTAAAAATATTAGTTGCTCCACTCTCGTGCACTACTAGTTGGTCATGTGTGAAGGAGAAACAGAGAAGCAAACCGTTACGAAACCAACAATAACGACCAAAAAACCAAACATGGATTGCCACCCCTTGCTGAAGGGAGGGAAGGCAAGCGGCGGCAACGACGACGACGACAGAAATAGTTACGAACACGGGTTCTCGGCATCCCAAATCGAAGCTTTGGGTGCTATGTGCGAAGCATTCATCCCTTCGTTATCATCCTCTCATGTTACCCAAGATATTCGCTCCTTCGAATCCAGAGATTCTGTTTACTCCTTTTTTGCTGCCTCTGCTTCTCACTCTCCTATTCCTGATCAGGTAATTCATCCTTTGCTATTTTTTTTTTCTCTTTCTCTCTCTTTAATTTAAATTGTTTTGTTTTTTTGGTAATGAATCGATGATTTTGCGGTTGTTGTTGTGAATTCCATTAATCATATCATAGCAGTTGATGCTTGGAATTGGATTCAGATATTAGGGTTTGACGGCTGTGAATTGCAAAAGGGAGATGAATTGAAGTGGGTGAAATTAAAAAAATTAACATGGAATATCTAAATTAGTACTAATACGAAAAATGTCACTCAAATTATTATACAATGCAGCAAATAAGCCACTACAATATMGGATTAACATTATTTTTGTTGTATTATTTGAGTTTTGGTTTAGGATGAGTATTTTGAAATTGACATGTAATCAACCTAGGAAAAATCGATGATTTATTTCATTCGTTTCAGAATATTCGTTAGACTTTTTAAATTTACGGATTTTTAGGTCAAATTTTTGGAAATAAAGAGATAGAGAGAAAAAATAAAAGAGATTCATATGAAAGGAGAAAGTTAGAAAGAGAGTTTTGCTAAAAAAAAGTGTACCAAGTAATTTGACACTTTTTTTAATAAGAACTTAGGAAGTACTCTATAACGAGTAATTTAAAACGGACTTAGGGTCTGTTTACTTGAACTGAATAAAACTGAACTGAACTGAATAAATAATAAAATAGAAAGTAATTAACATAATTGAAGAAAATTCCAAAACTGAACTGAACAAAACTGAATTTTTTGAAATTGAGCTGAACAAAACTGAAATTAAGTTTAAGTAAACAGATCCAAGCAACACCACATAGGAGTGATACTTTGTACAAATGTATGCGTATGCGTTAGTTTCATACGAAGTTTCCCTCAAATTTGACAATAATTAATACTGCTATTCATAAATTGACATCTTCAATCCTTCCTCTTAATTTTAAGGAATTGAAATACAGTTAAGTCGTAGTAATAATTGTAAGTCGCTTACACTTGTAAAATTTTCTTGTTTTCTTCTGTGATAGAGATATTCATATGGTATGTCTTTTTCATGCCAGTTGCTAGTTAGTTTAAGAATATGAGTGCTCTAATAAAGATATTACGGGTCCATTTACATTAAGGCTCCGTTTGCTTTGAAGGAAAACAATTTTTATGAAAAATCATTTTCTTGGAAAAAAGTTTTCCTTTGTTTGTTTGATTAGAGGAAAACTCATAAAAAAAATGAAAAATGTAATAGAAATAAAGGAAGGGTGGGGAATGAATAAGGGAGATGTACGAAGTGGGGAGGAAATTGTGGCATTCCTTTTCTACAAAAGGAAAGTGATTTTTCTATTTCAAAGTAACATTTTCTCTTTTGAGGAAAATGATTTTCCACCTCTTTTCAAAACAAATAAAGGAAAACTAAAAGATAGAGGAAAATCATTTTCCGGAAAAATGTTTTCCGTCAAAACAAATGGAGCCTAAGTCCTTAACTTAGGGCAATTACAATAGTTCAAATTTCTTTTGCCACATCAACGCAGACACATCCCATAATAAATCCCTCACCAACAATAGTTCAAACTTCAAATATTTTAGGGATTTGTTGGTGGGACCATTATATATCTATATTTTATAATAAGAAAAAAGAAAATAAAAATAAACAACTTTTACCTAATTTTATTTTATTTTCTTTTTTATTTTACACCCCATACCCCAACTAAATTTCACCTCACTCATACAAACCCCTCTCAACATTTCAAACTCCTCTCAACATTCAAACCCCACACATCACCTACAAAACCCTTGACAAACCCCTTATTGTGAATGCTCTTAACTCAACTGAACTGAATGGAGTTGAACTAAACTGTACTAAAATATTTAACTTTGGATTAATATTAATCTTGAGATTAACATTTAATCATATAATAATGAGATTAATATTTAACTATTATTAATTATATATCTTTGGATTAATATTTAATATTTAACTTAGGTTAATATTTAATTTTGGATTAATATTAATCGTGGATTAATATTTAACTTTAGATAAATATTAATCATGAATTAATATTTAACTTTGGATTTAATTTTCGGAATAATATTTAACTTGGGATTAACACTGTCTCTTATACACATCTAGATGTGTATAAGAGACAGATATATCATTGGATTAATATTGATATATTTTTGCATTAAATATTTAACTATTTAAACAATATTGATCCAACATTATCGTTAATAGCAAATTAGTTAACAAAATAATTAAGTTGAACTGAAACAGAGCTGAACTGAAGTGAAAATAAGCTGAAGTAAATTGACCCTACATTGATCCAACATTTAGCTTACTTTGCATCTGTTTCCCTTGGTTTCTTTTCACTCGCTACCCTTTCTATTTATAAAGTTTTTGTATTACTTACTATTCCGCACTCTTTTTTAGCAATAAATTCTCTATATTTTCCTTGTCTCATATGAGTCTTCTTTTTTTGTCTCTCTCTTTTCTAAAATTTGTTTAAAAGTTTGTAAAATGAAGTCTAGCTAGTTTTTTTTTAAAAATGGAGAAAGAAAAACATTACTCGTGCGGGATATTTTTTATCTTATCTTGGCTAAATTTGTACTCATGCAAGTTTTTGAGTAATTGAATCGGTATAAAAACTCAAAGTTTTGGAACATTAATTGCTCTCACATCCTAAAAAATTTAATACAAAAATAAAGTCAAATTACATAATTTTTTAATTAGGATATTCTTAGTTTTAAAAAGCGCGCCTAGGCTCAAGGCTCTTCCAYGCTCGGGAGAATGAGCTTTTTATAGGCAAGGRCCGCCCCACCTACAAGAGGCTCARAGAGGCATGCGCCTTAGAGCGRCTTTGCGCTTTTTGCAAGTAGCTTAGACCTGTGTTATTAATTGATGTGTTTCRATTGTTTTTATAATATTAATTGTTTACAACGACTACCAAAGGTTTTTTTAAAAAAAGTTTCAATCAATTTTTTGTATATAAAATACATATTAAGATGAATCTTAACTATATATGGAGTAGAACATTAGAATATTTGAAATAGTGAAATTTTCAAAATATTATGAGTAAAAAACTAAAAATAAACATACAAAATACGGAGTAAATYTTTTGCAAGGATGATGATATGCGCATAAAGTCAAGRGGTGTGCGGATATCACACTCCGTTTTGTAAGTTGAAGGGGTTGTGGACTTGTCTATGACAATKACATGAATTACGTGACAACTACTTTCAAACAAAATAGGCACCTTTTAGTTTTAATGTATGCATGAAAAGGTGACATACATGCTAATGCATGTACGACTTTGGTTTACAATGAATGAGTTCACACTTTTGCATACTTGACGGGTTGACGAACTTATTTCCATACTTCCCCATTAATTTCCGGATTTCAAATTAATGTCCGTTTTGGCGGTCGTTATTTTTTTTCGACCGTCAAAGCGATCGCTAAATTAGAGTGCGGAAATTAATGGAGAGTGCGAAAATCAATAACCTAATATTTGGTATGCTTGAAATATGCAGGTGGCGGAAAAAATAGTAAAAAGAGCGATATCCGAAGCCGTAGTTTTAATAAGAGTGGTGTTAAGACTGTTATCAACAAGATTAGGGACACTCTTGCTTTGTGGGTGGCTATGTTTGGATTGGAGATGGCCTTTTATTCACAAATTCTCGGATATGAGTTTGGAAAACAGAGAAAAATTGCTCCAAAATTGGTCTAAAGAAAGTAATTGGACTGCTCTAAGAATTGTCTTTCTTCTCATCAAAGTTACAACTTGCTTAGTCTTCTTCTCCCGGGTAATCTACTTTTATTTACTTTTCTCCATTGATTTGCTATTTTTTTTGTTTGTGTTAATTTACTCTCTCCGTTTTTAAAAGTTATGTACGTTATTATATTATGGACCAGAGGGAGGAGTAATTATATAATGATAACGGAAGCTAATTAAATCGATAGGACTAGGAATTTAAATTCTATTTTAGTTGGTTGTTGACAAAGGAGTATTTAAGATCCTAATTTTACTCACTAGTTTGAATTGGGAGCATGGTGAAATAATAGTGTATCCCTAGTTTCAATTGTTTAGGTAGTAAGATTAATTAGTTGATACTTAATCAAGATAGTATATCCAACCAACTTTCAATCAATACATGAATTAGGCAAAACTAAGTTAAAGTTTACGTAAATACAATGTGTTAAGATCAAGTGGTTTGACATAGCTTAATTACAGTAGGTAAGCAAAGCCCGTTTTATTACCAAATTGCATAGTACAATTGGTTGTATCTAAATTACAACTAATTATAGTTCATTTGTAAAAAAAAAGAAAAACGAACATTTATAAAATCTATTCATTTAAACGTGAGATGAAAAATTAAAATAAGTGTAATTGTACCTATCTCTAGGTGCAATTAGTTGTACCATGCACGTTCTCCGTTCTTTGGTTAATTCTAATCAACATGTCATATTTGTCGGAGGAAAAAACTTGATTGACCCACCGGGTAGACTACCCATCCCTAATATAAGGTAGTGATATTTATGATAGTGGAATACAACTTGATGTAAATATAATATATTTAATAATCTGTTAGTAATGAATAGACTACCCGGTGGGTTGATGTAGCAATGTCCTTTGTCGAATGCAAACAATTGGTAGCCCCAAAAGAAAAGCTCAAGTATGCTGTAAGCTAATTTTGATTTGTTTTTTTTTTAGCTCATATAACAAGCAACAATTTTCGCCTTGGTTAACGGAAAGAAAATGGTTATTTTAATCTTGAAAGTCCTACTTAATATAAGGGAATAAACTAAACAATGTTGATTCATTTGTTAACGTTGATTAAGAAAAATTACTTGTAATTCATTCAATCAGATGAAAGTGAGCATGAATCTATTCGTTGCTAAACTTAATAAATGCAAGCTCCCATTTTATGGCCTGAACTTCTGCTTATGCAACACGGTTACAAATGAAATTGTCTAATGCCCAATTTCACAAGCAAATGAACGTTTGCTTCTGAAATTGTTTATTTGCTTATGAAATTGAGCATTACATTTTATCTTTGTAGGGCGTCCTTAGGCTGCCCTGCTGTTGTCTTATACTTCCTTCGTTTTTTAGTTGTTCTATTTTATTTTGGTGTGGTGTTTAAGAGTTAAATAAGTTTTTTTTTTTGACGAGAAAAGTTAAATAAGTTACTAAAAGAGTTGAGTAAATTAGATAAAAGTGTTAAGTAAATTAGCTAAAAGAATAAATATGTGGATGAAAATATTTAGAAAAATATAATGAATGTTGAATTCAGAGAATGTGTGATAAATGTTTAAGGTTGGGAAGAGTAATTCATTAAAGTTATAGTAAATAAAATAGGTAAAAAGTAAAAAATTACTTCGTATTTTTAAATTGACTTGCAACAACTATTTGAAAACATCTCAAAATAGAAAGTGAAACAACTAATAAAAAACGGAGGGGCAGTATTCATGTTATATGTTTGTTGCTAGCCTACTGGTTCTAATAATGATTGGCCATAAGACGAGGGGTCCAAATAAAATTGTGTAGACAGTATCTTGAGGTTTATGAGAATTTATTTTCTCGTTTGTATAATTACTTATCTAACAATAAAATTTTCTTACCTTTTAAACTAATGGCTAACTTACCTAATTATACAAAAAATCTCAAAATTTTGATCTGGCTATATATACCTCAGAGCATTTTGTTGAGTTCCTCCCATCTCTAATATTCTAGTATTCTATGACGTAGAGTGTATCTTCATCCATATCGTTGTACTAGATAATCCCCGAGCATATACTCGATTTTCAAATAAAATATAAATTGCTCTAAACAAAATTAATACGGAATATTTGATATTTTTAAATAATGTAAATTGTCATTATTTAAAAATCAGGCTTTATTTTGACAAAAATATATTTTTTAGCTAGAATTATAATGAATTAATAAATATATAAAATTTTACTCAAAAACACATTTATTAACCTTCATTAAATGTATTGTTACATTTTTTATGCAAAAATTAATGGTGTGTTTGGGAGAGAAATTTAAGAGGGAAAATTTTGGGAAGGGGTGATTGCTTTAGTAGTAGTATATAGATTGTAGGGGTTGAAGGCCAATAGATAAGAACATAGAACATATAAATCAATCATTATTACAGAATTCGCTAATTTTTTTACTGAATTTTTTGATAGATAGTAAATAATTATGCAAATAAATTAATTAGTGATGTAAATTAATTTATTAATTATTTAGAATATCTTTGTATCGTTTAACCTAGAATATCTTTGTATAGTTTAACCTAGGTTTTTTAAAAATGAACTCATACGACCATACCTTTTTTTCCTTTTCTAATTGTCCTTTATTTGTAGGTTGATGACAATGCTGAGAATCCTGCTTGGGATGCCATGGGTTACAAAGTGGATGCTAGAGATCCAGCAATTCCCCCACAAGAACGAAGACCACTTCAGAAGGGTATCATTGAGTGTAGGACACTAAATGACTCGACGCTTGRCCAAGCTCTCGAAGAAAAGGGCCTAAAAGTCGTAGAAGACGTGGACCAGAAAGCCTTGAAGATACAATGTGATGTTGTAATAGTGGGTTCTGGTTGTGGTGGGGGAGTTGCAGCTGCTATTCTTGCGAGTCGAGGTCACAAAGTAGTTGTTCTCGAGAAAGGAAACTACTTTGCTCCAGGTGATTATTCCTCTTTGGAGGGGCCATCACTAGAGGAACTTTACATGTCAGGAGGATTGCTCACAACTCTTGATGGAAAARTGACTCTTTTTGCTGGATCAACGGTTGGGGGAGGATCAGCTGTTAATTGGTCGGCATGCATCAAAACGCCGGATAATGTCCTTAGAGAATGGTCAATAAATCACAAGCTACCTATYTTTGGTACCACTGATTACAATTCAGCAATGGATGAGGTGTGGAAGAGGATAGGAGTCACAGAGGATTGCTCGGAAGAAGGATTTCAAAATCAGGTTATAAGAAAAGGGTGTGAAGGTCTTGGTTTGAGAGTTGACAAAGTTCATAGGAATTCTTCCAAGGATCATTATTGTGGTTCATGTTGTTATGGGTGTAGAACCGGAGACAAGAAAGGGACCGATACTACTTGGCTAGTAGATGCAGTCAATAAAGATGCAGTGATCCTAACAAATTGCAAAGCGGAAAGATTCATTTTAAAAGACAATACAAATGGAGAAAAAGGAAAGAAATGTGTTGGAGTTCTAGCAACTTTGATGAGCAAAAATGTATCAAAGAAGCTTCAAATCGAAGCTAAAGTCTCGATTTCAGCTTGTGGTTCCCTCGCAACACCCCCTCTATTGATTTCTACTGGACTGCGGAATCCAAACATTGGCACCAACCTCCATCTGCACCCTACACTGTTAGCCTGGGGTTACTTTCCAGAATCTTCAACTGCGAGCCTCAAAGGAAAATCGTATGAAGGAGGTATTATTACTTCACTCCATAAGGTGATTTCTGAGAAATCTAATGTTCATGCTATCATAGAAGCGCCAGCTTTAGGTCCTGCCTCATTTTCTGCCTTACTACCATGGGTGTCKGGGCTTGATTTTAAGGAAAGGATGGTCAAATTCGGAAGAACAGCTAATCTCTTTTCTTTAGTCAGGGATACGAGCTCWGGCAAAGTTAAAAAAGAAGGCAGAATCAGTTACAGATTAAACGATTATGACAAGGAAAATTTGAAGGTGGGGTTAAGACAATGTCTAAGGATTCTTGTGGCAGCGGGAGCACATGAAGTTGGAACGTATAGAAGTGARGGGCAAAGGTTAAAATGTAAAGGATTAACAGAAGAAGAGCTCGAGGAGTTTTTGGACTCTGTGATCGCGCCTGGGGGAGCAAGGTCCAAAACCGATATGTGGACAATATATGGGTGTGCTCATCAAATGAGCAGCTGTAGAATGGGAGCATCCGAAGAGGAAGGCGCAGTAGATGAAAGAGGAGAAACTTGGGAAGCAGAGGGGTTATATGTGTGTGATGSAAGTGTTCTGCCAACTGCCTTAGGTGTTAATCCTATGATCACTATTGAATCAGTGGCTTACTACATTTCTACAGAAATTGCGAGAGTCCTTAAATTAGAAAATGGAATGAATGCATAAGTGATATGTACTTGTGTCCTACATTTGAACTTTAAAGTGCATTGTTTATCAAACTTGGATATAATAGGTCTTATGATTAAGTTCAACATGTCCAATAAATGTTGTATAATGTATATCAAGTGAACATACATATTATACAGGTTGTATAATGTTTGGAACAATTTTCTACTATTAATGATAAATCGTGATAATTGGTTATGTATTTGCAAGCTACGAGTAAAGTCTTCAAACGTGAAAAACTTAGTCCAAAAATGGTTTAGTTAAAATTATATTTGTTATACTGAGTTTTACAT
>SNQN01004103.1:40714-52230 GCA_008642245.1 Bassia scoparia
TAATAGGACCATCACAATTAAATGCATAATTACTCAAGTTATTAATGTTTTAAAAATGGAATAAAGTGGAAGTGTCAGAAATTTGATGTGAACATCCATATGAAGCCGAAGTGCGCGAAAACTAAATTAAATTGACCAGCCAATTTTCGAAGGGGAAAAGTAAGGCTTTACCGACCCCGAGTTAAATCCAAGTCGATGAATATGCCTTAATATTTGTTAAGGAGGTGTAAGGGGGCTTATAAACGCATAGACACTCTCTACTCCGAGACACACCTCCCCTACCTGATTCTTTCGAGTTAATAAGAACTAACACATTAAGTCCCCTAAACTTTGACGGATTTTTTTCCAGCGTCCTGAGGATCTCTTATACATCTCTGTTCGTTCATTCCTTTACAGGACCATCCCCAAGTGGGTATCTCTAGATAATGCACTCGTATTTCTTCTCTTAACCATAAAGTATATATGTGTTAGTGCGCGTGTAATTATGTTAATTATTATTATTATTTGGTCATTATTATTATGTGATTTATTATTATTATTGAGTGGGTAATATATTTTCGATTATTCATTATTTATTTGCTTAAGAAAATCACTTCGAGAGATACATGTAAAAAACGCTCTTGGTTGCGTGTTTAACTCGACTCTGACTAAGATTTTGTGGTCGGGGCCCTCCGCTGTGCATAGGCCTTGGCATTCCTTTTCCGAAAGGCCGACCATATTTTGATTCCCGCACAACGACTTAACTGCGAACCAATGAATTTTGACAATTTATTCTCCGGTCCCCAATCCGGCTACCCCCTCATATCTCGTAACAATATACAACCCGTGAATCCGTACCGAATCGGATCGAGTTCACGATGTGGCTTAACTCTCTTTCACACAATGTTTCCTCTGTAGTTGTTCTATTTTCTAACTTATTAGTGTGTATTAAATATAGGTGATATGGAGGTGAGTCTTTATATTATTTTTATATGTTAATAGAAAACTCAAAGAATTCCGTTAGAATTGTTGCTCCACATAAGTCTGATTTTCAACCTTATTTTTTTTTAGTTTTTAATTGGGACGGAACATTCCAAATCTAGTCACACTAAATACTATCACTCATGCACGGAATGTAATAGAGGAGGTTCAGTCTCTACACTTAAAATTAGGACGCATTTTTTAATTACCGCGTCCCCCTAAATTTAGAGCGGATTTTTAATTTCCGTCCCTAAGTTAGGGACCGTGATAACAATATGGTTTTTATTGTTGCCGGGTTGTGAGTACTAAAGTAGGGAAAACGTTAGAACAGATCGTTCTTATCTTTAGCGTTTCGGCCCTAGCCAATATTCCCCGCCCTACGAATTTCTAACGTTTTGCGAGTCAGCGTCATATGATGTCGGACATTATTTCCCGATCCGTCTTATACATATCCTGCACGTTTTCGTTGTATTATCGCACCGAAAAGGTTTTTTTAACGCGATGTATACCGGAAAGGCCGAATCCGTGCCCCACAATATTCACGTCAGAGTCTTAATATGCAATCCCTATTCTACACATTTTCTTTTTGTCGTTAGTCAAGAAATATATTGCGTGTCGTGATTATATTAACTACGTACAGAATGTTCCTTGCTTTGAGAATCACACCTAATAACGTCCTCACTTAGTATACTACATCCAGATAGATATTTAAGTTTACATGTAACGTAGTTCTTACACAATCTAACAACTAATCTAATCCTAATGTAATAACTCCCTCCCATTACACTCACACCTACCTACCCCCCCTTATTTCCCTCCACTCTCACTGATCCTCATCAAACTCACTCATCTTCTCGAAGAACCCTAACCCTCGATTTCGAGAAACATCCACTCCCTCATCTTCTCCAGTCCAATTCAACGATTAAATTCATCAAGTCTCTTCATCTTCTTTCCCTGTTTTGTTCGAAATTCAATTTCTATAAAATCCACTATTTGTTGAGTTCCTTTTTTACTTGATTTTGTCGAGAACCCAGAAAATCCACTCTTTTTCGAGTTCCTTTTTATTTGAAGGTTGAAGATGGTATGTTAGACTTGACTCCCTTGACGATCAAATGGATTACGCCATCAGAGATGATATTGGATGGATGTCGATGTTTGTGAGGGATTGAAAATGACTCCACTTACCCTCACATCTTCTACCACAATGGAGATCGTGAGAGATTGTGATCATCGCATCTACAACGCCTTGGGTGAAACCATGTATGCTGTAGGTAATGTTTAACGAAACGCAATCTTATCCTTGTTACATAAAAATCTTATTTAAATTTTGTGAGAAACATATTGATCATCATCAGCCAGAATTAATATAAACAATCAATGAACAACTTAAAAAAAAAACCTTTGAACTATTGGTATAAGGAAAAACATACAAATTTATAATTATTTATTTCTTCTACATGTACGCACGCATCGCGTGCAAAAAAATACTAGTAACAATATGGGGGAGGGTTGTACAATATAGACGTCGCTTCTTAGCTTGGCCCGAACCCGGCCCGTACTTTGATCACCTCTAGAGTGGACTCTACCTTAATAGTTAATATATTGCACATGTAAAATGAGGCCAGTCTAAAGTCTAAACAAGTGAAATTTGTTAATCGGTTATACGTAGCAACGTTGCTGAACCACCTAAAGAAAGTACAAAGGAAACCGCACTTTTTACCGACGCAATGCTTATTTTGTCATCATCTGCTTCATTTTCAGTTATTCATCACCATGATTTTATCGTCGTTCACTATCATCAACTAACTATCAATTCTCCAATTAACACTCTCACTTCCCAAATTCTAGGGTTCATCGATTCCCCTCGCAATTAATCATGGATCATTCATCATCATCATCATCATCATCATCCTCATTGTTCAATTGCGAAGCTCTCTCACCTTACGAGCTGCTACTCCGAGCTCTTCTTCTGATTCCGATCTCTCACTACCTCATCGGATTCGCCGTTTTTGTTGCCGCATTTTTGTATAATTTCTTGGAGTGGCATATAATTCGCGACATATTGACTGGATTTCGAGGCCAATCGATCAACTTGATTTTCAATCCGGAGTCCAAGCTCTACGAAGGCGTCGTTTCTAAGTGTCGGATTTTACATGGAAGGTTGAATGTTTGATTTTATTGATGATGAATTTTGATGATTGTTTGGTTGTATTCGCTGAAATGAAGCGATTGTGTTTTTTTTGCAGATATTTGGCAACTCCTTGGCTTGCTAGTCCTCATGTTCAAACTACTTTTCTGAATTTCTTTGGAAGGCCTCCTCGTTTCAGTTATAGAAGGTCAATCCTTTTCTACTTTTGTGCTAATTGACTTCTATTTAGTGGCAACAAGTGAATATACATAATGCATGTATGTATAAATGTATAATGCATGGTTTGAGTGTGACAACAATTTGTGATTTTATGGTGATATTAGCTTGATTGTTACCATGTGAGGATGTTAATATCGAAGCTTGGAAATTGAAAATTTATTGTTAGATTTCTTCTTTTCTTATTCATTGAGGTGAATGTGTGGGTTCCATTGTTTGAGCTGAAATCTGTAGTCATAGAGGTCAGTACATGTAATTCAGATTTCAGGAGATGTGTGCTCTTTTRTGGCTTTTAGCCTGATCAATACGGCACATGAAAAGTTAAATCAGGCGAGAAGGCGAGAAGCTAAACGGCTAAAGAGCTTCTATGGCCAGAAAGTTAAATTGAAAGAGCAAATGTGTAAAACGAAACAAATCTCATGAGGTGTCGGCCTACATCTCTGTAGTGCCAAAGATTGTTTGCGTAACCTTGAAATGTCTGAATTATTATTTTTATACTTTCGGGAAGTCGATACTGCTAAGCTCCTATTGCTATATTTGCGGATAGACATGAACTCCACTATACGTCTATATCATGTTTCACATTTCATTGTTATGATTATGTGATCATGTTGTTGTTTGATATATTTGACAGAAATTTTAGCCTTTTGATTTTGGCACGTGAGTTGTCTCTCCGTGTGCACATGTGTGAGAGATATTTGTGGTTATTATTGATTGCTAATAATAATCACTTTGTTTTGATGTCAGACAAATATTTTATACATCTGATAGTGGAACTATTGCTCTGGATTGGCTTCTGAGTTATGATGGTAATTATACTAACCTACAGCACCTGGAATTTATGTTGCAATGACASTTGATATGTCTGGTAATCTTATTTGTGATTTGTTTCTTCTGATGATAATCTTTTACCAAAACAAGCTTGTGAATTCGTTATTGTCCTCTTGCTAGTATGATCGGTCAATTTTCAGCTTTTCTACATGGTCTCTGACAATTTTTTGTTCCTCTGCCTGTCTCATTGTGTATGTGGTGAAAAGCCAAGTTATGTGAGAACTAATTTGTTTGTATACAGCATGGTAAATAAATTTTGATTTTATTAGTATTTTATAATGCTGAAGTTTGGTGGTTAAAGCTAATTTGAGTTCTTTTAGCATTACTTAATGTTTGATGTACAAGATGTGTTTTTTGGCTGAGTTTATCTTGATCATAGTCAATTCATTTATTTATCCAGTGAAGGGGCATTCAGTTTACAACAATAATGCCATTCCAAAAGATGATACGACCCCTATTGTGATTATAGTCCCGGGTTTGACAAGTGATTCAAGTTCTCCGGTGAGTTGTATCTCAGAATTTTGTTAGTACAAAAGATTATGCTGATTTWATGCATGATATTATTGAAGAATATCTTTATCATAATACCMTTTCTCTCTTCTATAGTTCTATGTGAATTTGTGGAAATCTGTTTCTTGTAGTTTGGCAAGAAAAGTTTGAGTTATCTTTAAACGTAAAACCTATTGGCCATTGTAGGAGATGGATATAGTTTTTCAGTTGTTCACCTTTCATAATGCTGTCTATATTGTGAAGTAGCCCAAATTCTCAGATGTGATTAGAGCAAACCTAATCCATGTCATAGCTTATCTTTACTAGAATTTCAACAAGTCTGTGCTGATCCTACTCTCCTGTTTCCAACTGTTACAAGTAGAAGCTAGGTTCTCCACAGAGGCTGTCRTGTTGAAACTTAAGCTAGTGTATCAGGCCCCAAAACTGAGATAAGACCTTCCCACTCTTAATTATGAACAAAGAAAAGTCAGTTATCAAGTTTAGAAAATAATTACCTTTTTAGAACCATTACCTATTAGGGCCTATTCTTTTCAACTTATTTTCGGTACTTATTAAATAAGGTAAGTTCAGATAAGATAAGATAAGTTCAGAGAAGTACTAATAAGTATAAACATTACTTTTTTCTCTCACAAAATAAGTTCACATAAGTATCAATAAGTTCAGATTTGAAAAATTAACACCTGATTTACTCTTAGTTATGGAACCTTTTGCCCCCAATTAAAATCTCTCTTTTGGAGATTCGATCAATTACCATTAAAATTACTAAAGCGAAATATTAATGACTACACCAAAAATTGTTCTCTGTATTTTCTAAGTTGCTAACTAAAAATTAGTGTGTGATGGCTATCAAATTTGAAATCAAAATTTTCAAGGCCTATTTGGACTTTAAGAGAACGTTAGAGTTTCATTCTAACTGAGCATGTAGGATTCAAAAAGAGATTTTTTTTTAAAAAATTTGGAGAGGGTATTTGTTCAGGGGAAGGGGAGAAGTAGGGCTCACTGACAAAGCTGCTTGTCAAATAGAACTTTTCAGTGATATTATTGAATCAATACTTTTCTCTCTCTTTTGCAACAACATTTAGTGTTTAAAGAATTAACCTATTAGGTAGTTGAAGAGTAATGACTCTCGAATGAATGTGTGCAGCTATGGCTGCTATGCAAGCTGTTTTGATTGTTTGGGAATTAAAGATGACAACTTTATTGATGGAATTGCAGCAATATTACAAGTGAGTTGCGGCTGTACACTATGTGAGCAATATATACACAACAACTACCCTAACAGCTGGCAACATGATCTTCCTCGGATCACGTGACACTGGCTACCTACCCTCATTGTAATATGGACAGTACAGAGTACAGTTGGGCAGAAACAAAGGCCCAACTTTGTTTGCTACTGCATTACATACATACATAATCCTATACACTCCTCTCTACACTCCCCCTAAAACTAGGTGGGAGGGACAGACTGAACGCCTAGTTTGCTCAAAATATAAGCATGTTTGGCTACAGTTAGGCTCTTGGTCAGTATGTCTGCCAGCTGATGATGTGTGGAAATATATTTGGGAGCAATCTTCCCAGATTGCACTCTATCTCTGATATAGTGGCAATCCACTTCAACATGCTTGGTTCGTTCATGTTGAACTGGATTGACTGCTATAGAGATAGCAGCTTGATTGTCACAGTTGACTACAACAGGTGAGAGTCCCTTCAGTCCAAGATCCTTGAGCAACTATGTAATCCAAGCTACTTCACAGGTGGCTAAAGCCAATGCTCTGTACTCAGCTTCAGCTGTGGATCGAGCAATAACAGGCTGCTTTTTGGTTTTCCAGGAGATTAAAGAGTCTCCAAGCAAGATACAAAACCCAGTTGTAGACTTTCTAGACATAGGACAGCTGGCCCAATCACTGTCCGAATAAGCAGTTAGGACAACTGCTGATTTGGAAGCCAGCAATATTCCTTGGCCAGGTGAACCCAAGAGATACCTTAAAACCCTCTTTGCAGCCTGCATGTGCACATTGGTGGGTTTTTGCATGAATTGGCTCAGTGTGTGTACTGAGAAGGCAATGTCAGGTCTTGTGATTGTCAAGTATATTAACTTTCCCATGAGATGTTGATAATCATGAGGATTGTCTATAGGTATACCTTGATCATGAGTGAGCTTGGCATGAGAATCATAAGGCAGTTTGAGAGGTTTTGATTGCAACATGTGATAGTCTTGAAGCAAATCCAGAACATATTTCTTTTGGGAGATAAAAATTCCTTGGAAGTTCCTGTGAATTTCCAAACCAAGGAAGTAGCTAAGTGCTCCTAAATCCTTCATATGAAATTGGGAATTCAAGAATTTCTTTGTGTCTGATATCATATCTTCATCATTGCCAGCCACCAGCAAATCATCCACATACACCAACACTATGCACACTGATTTGTGAGATCTTTTAACAAACAAGGAGTAATCAGCCTTGGATTGCACAAAGCCATGATGCATGAGAGCACTTGATAGTTTGGTAAACCATTGTCTGGGTGCCTGCTTGAGGCCATAAAGTGATTTGTTTAGCTTGCAAACCAGGTTTGGATACCTTTGTGCATAGTCCTGCTCCCCCTGTCCAACAATCATCTTCCTCTTTGGGCCAGGATATCCAGCTGGAATTTTCATGTAGACATCCTCCGATAAATCTCCATGCAAAAATGCATTCTTCACATCCATTTGGCATACATTCCAGTCTTCTCTAGCTGCTATTGCAAGGAGGGATCTGACAGTTGTCATTTTGGCAACTGGAGCAAATGTCTGCTCATAATCTATTCCCTCCCTCTCTCTCTGTCTGCATCCTAAGATCACCAACCTTGCTTTCTTCCTCTCAACTGTGCCATCTGATTTGAACTTTGTCCTGTATATCCATTTTGATCTTATAGCTCTTTTTCCTTGTGGCAGTGTAGTCAGATCCCAGGTGCCATTACTCTCCAGTGCTTCCAACTCCTGGTTCATTGCTTCTACCCATTCACCATCCTTCACAGCTGATTTAAAATTTGGTGGATCTCTCACTGGCAGAGTGGTAGCTACCATGGCATGAAATTCAGATGATGTTTCCATCTCCACTACATTTACAGCATGAGCATTGTCATCAGCTTGTTGGTGTGTGCCTGAAGTGACATAGTCATGAAGCCAGCTTGGTGTTTTCTTGGTCCTTGTAGATCTTCTCATTGTTTGGGCTTGAGTTTGCTGCTGAGTATCATGCTGCATATCTACATTTTGTTCATTTTGAGCCTCAGGGACTTGTTCACCTACAAGACCATCTTGTGCACCCACTGTGTGTTCTTCTGGTACAACCTGTGGATGCACTGTTTCAATATCATGCAGTTGTGAGTCATCTCCTGAGAGATTCCAAGAATTCTCTGATACTTTAACCTGTTTGCTTGTTTGCTGGTTGTATAGACACAGGCAAAGGATATGCAAGATGCTGCATAGCTTCTTTGTTACATGGAAAAACATGTTCAAAGAATTTTACATCTCTAGAGATGAATAATTTCCCTGTAATCAAGTTTTTTAACTTATAACCTTTAACATTCATTGGATAACCCAGAAACAAGCATGGTACACCCTTGGGAGCAAATTTATCACCTGTTTTCATTGGATTGCTTGCCACTGCCAAACACCCAAAGGTTCTCAATCTTTGATAGTCAGGTTTGACTCCAAACAATTTCTCAAATGGACTAACATTACCCACAACTGGTGTAGGTAACCTATTTATAAGGTACACAACAGTAAGCACACAATCACCCCAGTAACCAAGGGATAACCCAGCCTCCAATCTAAGTGCCCTTGCCATCTTAAGCAAATTCCTATGCTTCCTTTCTGCTCTGCCATTTTGCTGTGGTCTGTCCACACAGGACTTTTGATGCACAATGCCTTGTGTTGTAAAGAATTCTCTGCATTCTCCTTCAACAAACTCCAAGGCATTGTCAGTTCTGAACAATTTCACTTTGCAACCAAACTGAGTTGCTACATATGACACAAATGATTTGATATTATCACAGGCATCAGATTTATGTTTCAACAAATATACCCAAGTAGCTCTAGAGTAATCATCAACCAAAGTGAGAAAATATTTGTATCCAGAACCAGTGCTCACCCTATAGGGTTGCTCACCCTATAGGGTCCCCAAATGTCTGCATGCACTAACACAAATTTCTCCCAAGCAACAGATTTACTAGCATTATAAGGCAATTTTGCAAACTTTGCCATTGGACATGTCAAACAGACTTCATTACTCACAGTATCACAATTGTCAATACAACCAGTCAATTTGATTCTAGCAATTGGGGCATGGCCAAATCTATTATGCCATAAAACCCTTTCATTCATTACATTAGTTAAACTACCATTAGCTCCAGAAAACTTCACTTCATCATTCTTCTGCTTTTGATCACCATTCATCAACTTCATCATCTCACTCTTCACTTCACTCAAAGGTTTGTTTATCAGATAATACAACCCTTTGAACGATTGTCCCACAGCTTTAATGCTCTTTGAAAGAGAGTCCTGCACAATGCATATGTTAGGATAGAAAATGGTTTCACAATTGCCTCCCTTCACTAATTTGTTTATGGAGAGAAGATTGTGCCTAAACTGTGGCACATACATAACATCTTTCAGAGTGAGTGAATTTTTAAGGATCACATCACCCACATGACTAATTTCAGCTGTATTTCCATCAGACAATTTTATTCTAGGGTAATTTTCCACCTTTCTAACATTACTCATCAGATTCAAATCACACACCATATGGTCAGAGGCCCCTGAATCAAGTATCCAATCATTTTTCAAAACCAAAGCATTGCAACATATTACCATACCTGCAAATGATGTCTCCACCTCTTCATCAGTTTCATACCCTTCTGACTAAAGAGTCAGTTGGAATCAATTTCAGCAACTGTTGTACCTGCTGTGGTGTGAGACTGATTTGTCCACCACCATCTGAAGTGCTTGCATTGTAAGCAACCTTCCTTTGAGGATTAATTTTGGGTCTCTGTCCCTTGCTAGTGAAATTTCCACCACCTTCCTTCTTGGGTCCCCTCACTGCATCCTTGTAGCTGGGATTTGAGTTGTTTGAGATGTTCTTGGGAAATCCTACAACCCACCAGCATTCATGAGATTGATGATTTCTTCTCCCACAATGCACACACTTGGTGTCATTGAGAGCTTGTGTTTTTTGATTCTGATATCCACCTCCTGTCTTCCTTTGTTGGAAGTTTGATGTTTCACCAGAAACATGTTTTCCTCTGCTCATCATAGCTGAGACTTCTCCAGTGTTGTGATCTTGTTGAAACACTTCTTTCTGAGATTCTTGTTGCTGGAATTGTGCACAAGCCACTTCAACAAATGGAAGTGGGTGCTGCATCAAGATTTGGCTCCTTTGTGCCTTGTATTCATCATCCAAACCCATGAGAAATTGCATGAGATGTTGCTCCTCTCTTAGCCTCAGAACTGAATCTATATAATCATTGATCTCAGGGGTCAACTGAGATATGGGAGGCACATCATTCAAATCTTCAAGCTCTTCCCACAAAATATACAACCTTGTGTAGTATTCACTTATACTCATGCCATTTTGCAGGGTGTCATACAATTTTTTGTTGAGGTTGAATTTGATCACCCCATTAGAAACATAAAACCTTCTATTCAGCTGCATCCACACCTCCTTGGCTGAATCACAGTAGAGGATTGATTTCCTTATAGTATCACTGACATTGTTGTGTAGCCAAGATAGCACCACACTATTACATGTCTCCCACATCTCCTTCTTCTTCTCATCAGCAGCATCTTTCTTCACCAGTCCAGTAACAAATCCCAGTTTTCTTCTTCCAGCCAATGCCAACTCCATAGATCTTTTCCATGGTCGATAGCTTGAGATTCCTTGTAACTTTTCTGATAGGACGAGTTGCATCTCACTCGGATGAAGAAACAATGGACTTGTAACATCCACTGTGTTCTTCTCCTTGCCAGAACCACCTCCTTCATTTGCAGCCATTGTAGCTTAGCAGGATAAGTGTATCACAGGCTTGAGTGTTTGTGTTTGTGTGTGTTTTACCAGATTAGTGAACCTGGCTGATACCATGAAGAGTAATGACTCTCGAATGAATGTGTGCAGCTATGGCTGCTATGCAAGCTGTTTTGATTGTTTGGGAATTAAAGATGACAACTTTATTGCAATTCAATATTACAAGTGAGTTGCGGCTGTACACTATGTGAGCAATATATACACAACAACTACCCTAACAGCTGGCAACATGATCTTCCTTGGATCACGTGACACTGGCTACCTACCCTAATTATAATATGGACAATACAGAGTACAGTTGGGCAGAAACAAAGGCCCAACTTTGTTTGCTACTGCATTACATACATACATACTCCTATACACTCCTTACAGTAGTTGTATTCGAAATTTTACTAGACGCCTATTTGTAAGTTTGTCAATACAATTTTGATATTGCTTTCCCTTCTATTGGATCAATACTATTCTCTCTCTTTTGCCATACCATCACTAATTGTTTTTATCTCTCCTATCCATTACTAGTAAATTTATCTAAAATTAATCATTTGGTAACTTTGTCAAAAGCCTTTACTGGTTGGATCAACGTTGATTCTAAAGCTCTGCTTGACCAACCAAAGAAAAGGTTTGTATGAAATATGAAGTACACATAATTGGCAATGGAAACTGTTTTGCCAATAGAAGTACAAATAACAACAATAACCACAAATCCCTTGTCCCAAAGTAATTTGGGGTGGCAAGGAAAGAAATTAATGCAAAAAAAAAAAAAAAAAAKKKAYKAGRWATKKATWYTWRWTRST
>SNQN01004104.1:14449-37585 GCA_008642245.1 Bassia scoparia
CGGAGCTTGCGGGAAAGGCCCAAGGATGTCTACACCCCACTTGGAAAACGGTAGAGGTGATAGCATAGGGGACAACTGATTTGCTGGCCGCTGGTGAATGTGAGCATGGATCTGGCACTTGTGACATTTTTTTACCATGTTGGCAACATCTTCTCTCAAGGTAGGCCAATAATATCCCGTTCGAAGAGTCTTTTCAGCTAAAGACCTGGCCCCAATATGAGATCCACACTGGCCTTGGTGGATGTCATCCAACACTTCGTCCCCTTTCTCTGGAGTGATACACTTGAGCAAAGGGTGAGAAAAATATTTCTTGTAGAGCTGGCCATTCCAATAGACAAACCACGTATCCCGCCGCTTCACATACTTAGCTTTTTTCGGGTCAAGGGGTAGAATTCCCGTTTGCTTGTATTCAATGATCTCGTCCATCCAGGTGCTTCCCCTATTGATGTAATGGACCTCGTCTAGCTCATCTATGCTTCGCTGATTCTTAACTTCCCAAAAGACAGACCTGGGAGACTCTCCTATAGCCGAGCTAGCCAACTTGGACAAGGCGTCGGCTTGATTGTTTTCTGACCTAGGCACTTACACTAGGTGAAAACGTTCCAATCCTTCAACTTCCTTCTTGACCATCTCCAAGTATTTTACCATGTTTTCATCCCTGGCCTCGTGCTCACCGTTCACCTGACTCACCACCAGCTGAGAGTCGGACATAGCATCAATCTTCCGTGCCCCAGCCGCTTTGCACATCCGGATCCCTGCCACCAAAGCTTCATACTCAGCCTCATTGTTGGATGTCTGGAATTTGAACCTTATGGCATACTCGTACGTATCCCCTTCTAGCGACTTGAACAGGATTCCTGCCCCACAGCCATTTTGGGTAGATGAACCATCTACAAATAATGTCCACACGTCGCTTGACGTTTCGGCTGGAGGAGTCCTGGTCATTTCTACAATAAAATCCGCCAAGCCTTGCCCCTTTATGGCTTTTTTGGGTTCGAATTCCAAGTTGAAACCATTCAATGCTATCGCCCATTTAAGCATCCTTCCAGAAGACTCCAACTTGGTCAAAGGTTGCTTGATTGGCTGGTCAGTGTAGACAACGATCCTATGGGCTGCGAAGTAAGGACGAAGCTTCTTGCTAGCCATCATGAGTGCCAAACCAAACCTTTCAGAGGTGGCGTAGCGCATTTCCGCTCCTTGGAGTACYTGGCTTACAAAGTAAACCGGCAGCTGAGTTCCTTCCCTTTCGGCTACTAGCACTGCCGACAGGGCATGTTCAGAGACCGAGAGATACATATACAGGGTTTCTCCTTCCATAGGGCTCACCAACCTTGGAAGGGAATGTAGATGTTCCTTCAACTTGACAAAGGCAGCTTCAGCCTCTTCGCTCCACTCTAACTTGACACTCTTCTTGATTGCGTTAAGGAAATATTGACATTTATCCCCAGACTTGGAGAGAAACCTGCCCAGCGCTGCTAGACACCCTGTTAGTCTCTGGACTTCCTTCACATTTCGCGGCGATTGCATGTCCAGAACAGCTTTGACTTTGTCGGGGTTGGCCTTAATACCTCTTTCGTCCACCAAAAACCCCAAGAATTTGCCAGAAGTTACTCCAAAGACGCACTTCTTTGGATTTAATTTCATGCCAAAATGTCGTAATGTATCGAATGTCTCTCGTAGATCTCTGGCATGATTTTCCTTCTTTTTGCTCTTGATGATCARGTCATCAATGTAGGCTTCTACATTCCTTCCAAGCTGCGTAGCGAAGATGGTGTTTACACATCTTTGGAAGGTAGCAGGGGCGTTTCTTAAGCCGAAAGGCAGTACCTTGTAACAATACAACCCATTGTTAGTGACAAAGGCTGTCTTGTCCTGGTCTTCCTCCTTAAGAGGGATTTGGTGAAATCCTGAATAGCTATCAACTGAAGGCTTTGGATCGCGCGTTCGGGTGCCCCCGTGTAATGAGGTAACTACGCTAGCTTGTCGATCTTTGGGGAGTGGGAAGCTATCTTTGAACAAGCAGTTGTTAAATTGTGTTAGTCCAGCCCACATTCTCCATGTCCATTTGGTTTTGGGAAACTAGAACCCACATTTTGCCCACCCACTTCAGGATACTACGCAAGGACGCGAATCGAATCAACGTCTACAAATTTTTAACGCTCCTCGTCGGCTGCCTTGTTTCGGACCGGGCCCAAGTTCCTCTCTTTTGTTTCACTGGCTTGCAAAGTGGAGTCAACATTAAGACTATGGCTGGTCTCAATTGGATCCAGCCCTGGCATCTCCTCTGCTGAGGAATGCAAAAACATCTTTTATCTCTCGCAGCAAGTCCTTTGACCTCTTTGCCCAAGCTTATCGTTCATCGGAATCTCTACCTTAACCGTTCTTCCTGGTAGGTGAGTTCTACTCAAATCCTCCTGGCTCCTCATTTGCCATGGAAGATGAATAGAAGCACACAAACTGTGGATGGCCATCTTTCTGGTGGGTACCATGGAACCATCACTTACTTCACCAGACTTCCTTGTTCTTGGTGACAACCTTGTTTTTAAAGTCTCTGACACATCATTATCTTGCCCCGCAAGTACTTGACGGTGTAAGGTAGCACTTCCAGCGACTTGGCTGATCTCCATAAATTTGGTGCATGCCCCTGTGACTCAGCTGATGAAACTTCATCAACATTAAATTGTGTGACACCTACTGACTTTTGGGAAGATTGAGTGTGGGCCTGCCTGGAATGGAGTTGTATGTAGCGTCTGATGTTTTAGACTCACCCAGAAAGATCTTACTCTTGCTAAGTGCTCTACAAACGTTTTCTCGTCCAATGATGAAGGGTGAGAGCTGAACAATCCACTGGCTGGAGTTGGATACGTACCACAACGCATATAAGGATTATGGCTATGGCACTAAGTTCATCATCATTATACTTTAGCTTTGACGGGCACCGCAGCTAATAATGTCGGCAGGAGGCTTCCCGATGTCAAGTGAGAATGCGACGGACCGCTTATCCCGCACTTCATCTTCGACCACAAGAGGGTTTCATTTGCGGGGGCTGCTGATCCTTCCACGATCTCTTCTCTCAAATTGAGAACATAACGGGGAACTTCCTCCCTCCTTGTACAGACGCATGAACTTGTTGAGGTGAGTTCTGAAATATATCCAGGTGCCTGGCAATTGGGCAGCTGCAGTGAAACCTCCGAGATGGTGTGGACGATTTCGGAGTCAGAATGTCCTCAATGCGAGGCACCCTCCGTAGAAAGAGATTTATTTAGAAATCTTTTTATTAAATGCTTCTTTACCTTGCCTTGATGTGCCAGGCGATCAATGGTGCGCTGCAAGGTATAACAATCATCAGTGACATGTCCAGGCTCTTTGTGATATTTGCAATATTTGGACTTGTCCCTCTTATCCATCTTTGTTTTGATTGGGGGAGGATCGTCGATGTGAACATCTCGACTCASCTCCTTATAGACTTGAAAGAGATCTTTAGTGTATTCAACCGTGGGGGTGTAGCTGAACTTTCTCTTCTTCCTGGCCGACCCCTTTTGGGATATTCCCTCCTCCTCAATATTCTAGGTGCCAGACCTCTTCTTGTCAGACCCAGCGCTTCGGTGTGCCTGGTTGCTTTGATTCTTTGAGGAAGGGGGAGTTACCTTTTCTTTAGCCTTCTTGACGGCTCAGACTTCTTCAGCGTGAATCCATGCTTCGGCCTCTCTCATCATCTCGTTCAAGTCCCCAACACGTTGCCTGAACATTTGGAACTTGAATGGGCTGTCCTCATCCAATCCACGATAGAAGTTGTCCAGGATCACCCGGTCTGGCAAGTCTGGGATTTGGAGAGTTTCGTTGTTAAAGCGCTTGACTAGCTCCTCAAACTCTCATTAGGCCGTTGTTGGATCCTACACAAGTGTAGGCTACTTTTCTGCTCCTGACGATGTGTCATGAAATGGTGAGTAAAAAGGACAACCAATTCGTTGAAGTTGTGGATAGAACCCGTTGGAAGGCCGATGAACCACCTTTGTGCCAACCCCTTAAGAGTGACTGGAAAATACTTACACCATGTAGCATCATCAGCCTAGGTGGTTAACATAAGTGCTTGTACATTGCCAGGTGATCATCTGGGTCAGTAGTTCCATCATAAGCATCAATAGATGGAAACTTGATCTTCTGGGACTGCGTGGCCATGAGGATAGATGGAGAGAAGGGGTTCTTGTCAGTTAGGGAAAGCGCTTGCATTCCCCTAGTCACCCCATGGGATGTTTGACCATGACCCCTATACAGGTGAGCACCGCTTTGGTGACACCCCCCACGTTGGTGGGATCTAACATCAGGCTCATGTCGATGCGAAGAAGGAGTGGCCTAGCCAGATGTGCTTTGAGCCGGACCATGTGTTCTAAAAGAACTATGGGAAGGATCCGTACACACTGGCGTAGAACCAATCAAAGAATGTATGTGCCTCATCATACCGAGCGGCTTGCTTAAGCCTCTCGGTTCTCTTCTTGTCCGGGATCAACCTGGCATCCTGATTTCGTTCCCTCTTAATCTCAATGATCTTCCGGGCATCCATGGAGGAAGCTTCATGGTCCTGCTTCCTCTTCTCAATGAGGGTCCTAACGTCCTCTAGCTCCTCGCAAGAAGAGACGTCGTCCTCCACATAGGCTTCGTCAAACCTATATGGGCCACCCTTGGCAGAGGTTGCCTTGGTGGCAGTTGTTGTTGTGTTGGTAGGCTTGGGAGTGCTACGGTATCTCCTGGCCTGGCCCTTTTCTTGTTCCAGAGGAACGTGCTCAGTCGAAACAAATTTGCCTTTTGGCGTTGGATTTTTGACCTTGATGGTCCTGAGCTTGGGGATAATGGGAGTGTTGTACTCCACTACTTGGGACTTGGCAGGAGCTTCAGTGCCAGTCACCTTAGACTTGCCTGCCTGCAAGGCTTTCAAGCGGGCATTCTCCGCTTGGAGAGCGTCAAGTCTACTTTTTAACTCGTCCTACTGGTTGAAACGAGCCCATATCTCGTCCACTCCCTTGGAAATTTCATCCTTGAGAGTGTCATGTGAAACGTACCTACTATCCAAGTCCTGAAGCGACAGGTCAGTGTTGTCCTCTAGGCCAACTTGGAAAGTGGAGTGGTCGGCGTTCGTCTCGCCGTGGGGATTACTCTCCTTCTTTGAAGATGGAGATGTGGTCATCCTACGTGTTGTATGGCCATTTCCTGAAGCCATTTCTGATTGCCTCCCCACAGACGGCGCCAAATGTTGTAGCAAATAAATTGGGGATGACGTGTCTTGGCTACAATATTTCCCTAYCTTCTGGGTTGAGAGAAGGGTGGAGGCTTCCCGTCAATGCTACCTCAGGAGAGCTGACCTTCTATTGCACGTTGACTGACTCCTGACTACCTCTGACCTCCTGGCTATTAGATGCCTGTTGCTTCCTGGCTCGAAAAGCTTGTCTGGCACTTGCACAAAGGAGAATAATCCTATTTGGATTATCTCCCCTCCGATGCTTAAGTAAGTATGGAGTTTAGGGAATAAAAAGTGCCAAGCTAGAGAGAGAAAGTAGTGAGAGATGCTCTCAAGTAGTTGGGTGTTATGCAATAAATACTATGGAAAAAGTGTGTGTTTTCCTTGGTTTTTCGGGGTATTTATAGGCAATCCCTCAAAAATCAAGGCATCACTTGGATGTGAGACACTTGTCATTCATCCATGCTTCCGAGCGTTCCTTACTACCATTTCGGTGTAGAAACGTCGGTTCTTCGTCCCGTTTTGGTTCGGATTAATTTAATCTGTAGCGTTTGCCACGTGGATCGTTTCGACCCAATATTTGAAGAACACATGGGCAAGGATTTTCCGTGCCACATCAGTGTCCCCCCTCTCAAAATACATAATTACCCTTAATGAAGGGTAATAAGGTATATGCATAAATTTTTCACTAAAAAAACAAATTAAAATTATATGCATAAATTATGTCAATTAATACTAAATTGACCAAATATCTTGACCCATTCTCTATTATATAAGAGAAGGGGGAAGGAAGATGGTGTCCCCCCTCTCAAAATACATAATTACCCTTAATGAAAATTTTTCACTAAAAAAACAAATTAAAATTATATGCATAAATTATGTCAATTAATACTAAATTGACCAAATACCTTGACCCATTCTAATATGGAAAAAAAGGTGATATCCACCTAAAAATTTCAAAACATCACTTACATAAAAGTAAGTTACTAATAATTTAATTTTTTTAAAAAAATAAATGAGTTAATTAATTAAAAAAGAAGATAGAAAGATTATAATCAAATATAAAAAACTTGAAAATAATGCTAAAATAATTTCCTAACTTGAAATTTTCTTTTTTAAGCATTTTTGAAATTTACATAACAAAGCATGTGTCGCGTGCAAAACAATAAAAGTAAGTTACTAATAATTAATTTTTTTTGTAAATAAATGAGCTAATTAATTATCAAAGAAAATAGAAAGATTAATCAAATATCAAAAATTTGAAAAAAAAAATGCTAAAATAATTTTCTAACTTGAAATTTTCATCTTTTTTAAGCTTTTTTGAAATTTAAATAACAAAGCTCGCATCGCGTGCAAAACAATCTAGTAATATAAATACCAAAGGACAAGTAGCTAGGTAGTCAGTAACTCTGAACGCCATTATTTGATCTTCCTGTTATGATATATTCCGAATTTCATGTCACAACTTTGTAAGAATTCGTTTCATCTCATATACTTCGTAAGAAATTTCGATTTATAACTTCAGAGTACAAAGTTGCACTTTTCATTAACATATATTTCTATTAACATCTCTCTTTTAGGATACATACGACCAAAGATAGCATATATGAGAAATCTTCATTGACTATGACAAAGATTAACTTTATATCATTTAATTTTTTGGAAAGACAAAATGACTAGCTATACTGATATGTGCAAACTTTATTCAAATCATACAATATCCTTACCATAGCATAATAAGAAGGAAAAATTGTCAACAATTGTCCATTTTTTCCACTTTTGAAAATAACTATCCATATAGTTTTTTATTTAAAACAACTATTTATATTTTCAATTTTTTTGCGAATCGCTACTCACTTTTGAATCTTGACCATTCAACACCGTATTAACTATCACAAACCACCCTAACGCGACATCCCAATTGCAAAACCACCCCACTTTGTTGTTTCCTACCTTCAAAACCACCCAACACCCACCAAAACAATTCAACCACCCAAACCTCGTCACACTTAGTTTATAGCCTTTTCTCAGCTATCCATCCATTTTTTGCACATATTTCCTTCATAAAAGTTGTAGATCTAAGAAAAATACATGAAATAGGCTCAAGAATCACGTGATTTGGAGTTGTTTTCAAGTAATTATGCCTTCCGCGAGTTTGAAAATCTGAAAGTGGGTAGTGATTCGCAAACAAAACATAAAAAGTGGGTAATTGTTTTAAAATTAAAAAAAACAATCTTGTTTTCAAAAGTGACAAAAAAAAYGGTAATTGTTGACAATTTTGCCTAATAACAAATCATATAACTCTCCTTTGAAAAGAGTGAGGTAAGAATAGATTTTACGAGATACTTACCTCTTTTAGTCTTTCTCCCTAACAGTAATTTAATGTTGGATTTTTTGTTCTTAGCCACCTTTTACTTACTTCTTTTTAAAAACTTACACCTTTTAGTTTTTTTTGTTAAAAACTCCCACCTTTTAGTTTTTTTTTAAAAAAAAACTCCCACCATTTAGCCCCAACCGTTACAAACTCTGTTAGATGTGGGCCTTACCTTCGTTTTTCCCTTTAAATCCCCAATTCATTACTCGACCCTTCACTCCATTTCTTCATTCATCAACAGTAGCTGAAAGTACGCATGTATTGTTCATCAACAATAGCTGAAAGTCTTGCGTACCCCTTTACTACTTATATGTACCCCTTAAAATGTAAAATGTACCCATTTATTTTGGTTTTCACGTTCTCATATAACATGTGATTTTCACTGGATCATGACTATATATATATATATACTAGTGTCCCCCGGCGCGCGCACGCGCGCCGTGGTCCACTTTGATTTGTGATTATAAT
Organism: Bassia scoparia; assembly: GCA_008642245.1. Classification (NCBI taxonomy): domain Eukaryota; kingdom Viridiplantae; phylum Streptophyta; class Magnoliopsida; order Caryophyllales; family Amaranthaceae; genus Bassia; species Bassia scoparia. Next base: position 22,525 of record SNQN01004104.1, read on the forward strand.
GTAAGTAAATGTGTTCGTTTTTTTCCAAAATACACATCATCTTGATTGCAATTAGTTGAATTATTAAGTTTTTATCCTCTATTAATAAATATAAATCTTTAACTTGTTTTTTCATAAAATTATATTAACGTATTACAAAAGTGGAACATGGTTAGTAATAGCGCTAAAACATGCATGTGAGATCTTTTCATGTTCAAATACAACGAAGACAAATAATAAAAGTAAATAATCTAAGAATTTCGATGATATTAGTAACAATCTGAAGTTTATTTCGAGTTTGATTAATGATAATATGGAACTTGTAGACATGGGAATCAATATAGATATTATGAATTTCTACATGATTCATCATTTTCCTTGCATTTTACGGAGACATGCAATCGCCAGTTGTGGAAAGCATCTGTACATCCATTTCAAGCTTTACTGATATTAATACCATTCTCATCTGCAAAAATCATACCATGGAAATTAACAAAAGATACAAAAGGTGAAACATAATAGGGCATGGGAAGGAGAGTTGGGTATATAGTCATCAAGAAGTGAAACATTACTGAACATAGAATCCAGAGACGGAGTTTAGGTGAAGAACTTCCCATGCTGCAGTATCAAAGCAAATAATTAAAACAATTAGTCTTATACACAAGTATTAAAAGAAATTCTCATTGATAAGCACCATTTGGGCAGAAGAACTTGCAAAACTCCCAACAGCTTTAATAATAAATGCAAGCCCTTCCCTTCGCTACTCTATCACCTATTCACTCACCTACACTACCTTCTATAATTATTCTTTCTATGCAGTGTTTTGGTGTCTATTAGATTTGGATCAAATCTAATTAGAAATTAATTAATTAATTAATTAATCTACCAAACACTTGACTCTTCCAATCAGAAATTTGAAATGAAATTAGTGCCAAACAGTCACTTAAGGTTTTATATTTACTTCTCAGGATGTATATGGTATTGTAAACAACGTCCAAATTTATATGTTTTGAAGGGGGGTGTCATACAATATTTGTGGTCGAATAAATTAATCCATTCATTTTTGCAATTTAGGCACAGATGTAAATCAATAAGCAACTGTCCTCTACATTAAACATGCCTAACTTAAGTAAATGATTACCAGCTTAATCTAATTCTCACCAAGTATCACCTCAAACTTCTGAAAGTAATATTTACCAAGAACTCACTTCTGAAAGTAACGCTACTTGCCCCTTCTTATAGTTTTTTGTGACTCACTTCCACCATAAAAGCTGTATGTTCATAACACTTGGAAGTGCTCCACAGCTTCCTACAAATGTTTCATTCTCTTGATGCTTCCATAGGAGACCGACCACAGACGAACATAATGTGACGTATCTCTCTCCACAGATGAGATGAAAAATCATCCATCGATCCATAGAATAAAGGTTCAACTGGAATTGGTCCCATGTGTCTACGCATGGCCACAGTGAAGTATTGTGAAGCAGGTCACCTAAATCTCATAAACCAATGGGTTACACCGATGAAGCACTGGTAAACACTATTTCCGGTTTCCCACCATTCCATGTTGCTATAGCGTTAAGGTGCATTAACCACATATCAGCTGGAACCTGTATACACATGAATTATTCAATAAAATAGTTTTGCAATGGAATAGTTGCTTTACTATCATCTTAAGAAACAAAATTGATTAGCTACAGCCTACAGCAGTTGTTTTTTATTCACTCATTCGCCAGGAGCAGTCATTATCACCTAGTGATGTTATTCAAATAGGTAGTTATCAAATATAACTTCGAATCAGAAAGAAAATAATAATTGGCTAACTTAGGTCAGCTAGCTTAAATGCAGTCCGTTCCCAATGTTGAAGTTTGTCTTCTAATGTCAGGTTACCCCTACTCATAGTCATTAATACCTCTGACTCCAGATTCAAAACTATGCTGGAAATGATACTTCAATATGGCATAAGCGATTCTTTACATACTTTATGATTGACTGAGGCTATGCTCAGACAGGAAGCATTTTTCTGTTCAAGCTCTGACATTTTCCATAAAAACTGATCTTTAAAAGTACAGTTTACCAAGATGCATAGCTAATCCAGGGGATAATAAGGACAAGATCTTACAACATCAATCACGCCACTCGGTCAACGAAAACCAGACAGCAACCTTTTCCATAATAGTAACTACTGATCCATCATCCTGATAAGAACATACAAATATACATATGAGAGTTAAAAAAGAATCTTGGACTAAATAAAGTAAATTTATAAATAAATAATGCAAATATACTGATTGCCTTCGATCCATCCAGGAAGGATCTCGATAAGTGCTTCAATGACGCTGGTCGAAGATGACCACGGAACATCTCCTCTAGTACTACCTAACAGCATCTCTCCATAGCCTGGTGAACACATAGGTATCTTGCCAGCCATATTCCTTGCCCGTAGTTGATGAAAAACAAAATTAAATTCACCAAATATGTGCCTACATATGCTATATATTATATTCGTTCAATAATATTTGAATAAGAATGTACTACCTCTCTAGACCCAATCTTTCATCTTCTGAGACACTTATTTCTTCCAAACCTCAGCCAGATAAAAGCGAGGTCCACTTCACCCTCGACATCCAAAAGAGGCATAGGACTTGGTAAGTCCCATTTACAAGATTCCTTTGATGCCTCTCCTATCCTAAATGCTTCTCATTATCCTTGCCTTTGGCCATTCACATAAGCTGCATAGTTACCTTGAACAACCAACTCTCTTTCACTAAATAAGCAAATATGGCATATTACACATTATATTAGCAAAATACACAGGAGACAAGTTTACCAGTCGATACTGCAAAGAGTTAAGCTTCTCTGCTTGCAAAGGCCATTACCCGCCCAGTCCCCATGTAAAATCAATTGCGACGTCATACTGGTTAACATGAAGTTAGATGCAACATCATGATCATAATGCAAGTTGTAGGAAATGCCATGTAGGGGTGAAAAAAAAAAACAGGACAAAAAATTAACAACAGGTGAACCTTCGTGAAAATGTGATTGGCAGCAGAATACAATAACATCTACACTTCAGCAATCATACTTGTCGAAGCTCGTCTAACCCAATATTAGTTTCACATATGTTTCCAACACCGGATAAGCTTGCTTAGCATGAAGGTTCTTATGAGTTCCCATGGATTGTGTAGACACTTCCAAATCTCGTATTATGACTTCACAACAAAAAAAATCCTTTAGATAATTAAGCAGAAAGTGCGTGAAATCTAAATTGATTACATAGTAACATTACCTCGTTTAATCCTTCAATGCAACTTCCTTGTTCTCTGCCTTGATCAGCACATAAATCTTGCTCACATCAGGTACTGTCCTTAGATCTTTCTATCAGTAAATTGGGGAGAAAACGTGAGCAGAAGGAGGTGTTAAGTGCTCACACATCCAAATAAAAGTTTTAAGGGATATGAGAAGTTGAATTGGAAACCTTTCAAACAACCAATTCAAACAGAACACACAAAAATAAAAAGGGAAAACAAGAACCCAACAAAATCAGTTAAATAAACAAGACCCAATCAAAATATCACCAATTAACAACACAAACATAACAAAAAACACAAAACAACAATCAATCAAACAAATAAATCCAGCCAACACTAAAATCAAATTAATTACTACCACCCAACGTTGAACCCCAACCACCAATAACCAGCAGTGGAAACCTTCTCCACCCATGGCGCATGCGGCCGATGAACAAATTTAATTACTTACACCCAACGATGAACCCCAACCACCAATCAACCAGCAGTGGAAACCCAAATGACATAAACAATCACTGAGTTGAAGATACCATTAGATGAAATTCAATGCTGATAGGAGTTTCTTTCCATTATTCTACTTGATGAATCGTAGATGCACACAGTAAAAAAAATCAAATCGAGTTCAGTTTCAGTCGTGTTCAGAGTCAGACAACTAATGTTCAATAAAGCAAGTAACAAACCACAAAATCCAATTCAGCTAAAAACACAAACCACAACAACCCAATTTCAGCTATAAAATCAAACAACCACAACGACTCCAATTTCAACTAAAAAAAACAAACCAAACGATCCCATTTCAGCTATAGAAATAAAACTGCATACAAAAAACTGCATAAAACCAGGCATACAAAAACGAGGGATTACTCTCAACTTTACAACCCAAACCCACCAATATAGAAAAGCATTGAAAAGGCAAAATATCATACATAATCATAGAACCCATCATTTGCTACTTGCAAGTAAACACTTCATATGAAATCAGAAAAATTCACACAAAAAGAAGAATATAAAGCAGGTGCACAAGATACAAGTGACAACTCACTGGTGCGTTGCCGCTATGATAAAGGATGCATTAGACGCGCCGCGCGCATACACCTGCAGTGTCGGGTGAATTTTCATCGCAGCCATTTGTTGCAAACTTTGTTGTAAGCTGCCGTCATCTGCTCTGCTCTGCTTTGCAACTGAGCACGCTGCCGTGGCATAGCTTGGAACAATTGTTGTGCTGCTGTCGCAGCCTCTGCTGCTGAGAAGAGCCGCAACTGGGGCTGGTTCTGCAACTGCATATCCGGTCTCTGCAGCAATGCTGTAAACTTCTGTTGCAAGATACTCCTTGTAAATCCAGCCTAGGCTTCTCGCAGAGGTAATAATAGCAGGATCTTGCATAAACGAGTTGGGAATCCTTGTGCCCAAGAAAGAGGGAGTGGCCTGTTGAGATGCAGCCAATGAGGAAGAACCGGAAACACCTTGCTGAAATGCTGTTGACTCTGAATAGCTGTGAGAATAGGTCATGATGAAGAAGCCTGGTGTGTGTGTTGGCCAGGCCATCTATACAGAGATCCAGAAACGCAATTATTGGATGTAAATGACATTGGTGATGGGGTAATCTTAATATATTCTGTTGATGCTGCACTTCTTTGCAACTGAGGGCCTCAGCTATAAAAATCAAACAAACCACAACGATCCCAATATCAGCTATAGAAATCAAACAACCACAACGATCCAATTTCAGCTATAAAAATCAAACAAACCACAACAATCCCAAATTCAGCTATAGAAATCAATCAACCACAACGACCCAAAGTCAGCTATAAAAAATCAAACAAACCAGAGCGATCGGAATTCAGTTAAGACAATGGCACATACAACTGAGAAACATTTAGACAATGATTTGTTCCTGAATTTAATGTGAAACTTTCATGATGACTAAACTTTAATACATTGATATGCCCAGCTCAACCCAGCAGCTTAATAAGTTTGGCAATTGCCATTGTCGTCTTGTCAACTTCCAATAAATAATTATGAACTCTATCACACATGAACACAATAGTAGCTCAACCGAAATACAAAGAATTATATAACATGCAATCAGTTCAAGTGAATATCAGAATTCAGAAAGTAACTCATCAAATTAGTAACTCAATCAAATTGAACATTATAAAGATGAGAATTGGTGAAGTTAGTGATAAACGCAATGAAGAACTAATCGAACACAGAAATTGAATCAAACATAGCAATTGTTCGATCACAACAGAAATGCACGAAGAAGATGAATATGAGTTGGAAATTTGAAATTCATACCTTATAAGTGTCAACTTGCGAATTGGCAAATGAATTGTCGATTCGACTGTGTCGTGATATGAATAATGAGTCTGCAAATAACATTAGAGTTTTCGGTGAACAACAAAAGAAAGAAGAGATTGTCGTGAAAATGAATAAAACAATTTTTACTTTTTTTACAACAAAAACCAAGAATTCGAAAAACAACAAAGAAACCCTAAACCAACCCAAATTAACAATACCTCGAATTAAACCCTAAATTCAGATCTCAAAACCTAAAATCAAACAAACCCTTACCGATACACAGACCACTCTTGAGAACCCTTTTCACGTCCATAGGTCGCATGCGGCCACCGTGATTCCGATGTCATCCTCGCAACCCACCCTCACCTCCAAAGAGGCGACCAAAACCTACTCTGAGACCCTTTGACGTCCATGGGTCGCATGCATATTCCATGAAATGCGACAAAACGGCGGCGAAAATGGTGGAAATCAGAGGGAAGCGGTGGGAGGAAGCAGGGGAGGGATCGAAAAGCAAATGAGGTGTGAAATGTTGTTGTGGAAATGATCGAAAGCAAAAATGTAAAATGAGAGTGTAGCACGTGTATATGTTGTGGCATGGCATGGGGTGTAAATTGGTGGAATGGCAGGGCAAATGCTTAACACGTTCAGTGAACAGAACTTGCATCCTCCTTTTACTATTGTTAGGATATATATATAAAAATATATATATAATATAATATATAATATAAAATTATTCAAAATGATTTGCATTTAGATAGCAAAATGAATCCGAATGTTTTCTATTTATTTTACTAAGCCACAAGTGCGGGATAAGTTTCAATCCCAATATCTCCTACTCCGTATAACCACATCTCTAACTCAAAAAATTCTGAAAAATTCTAATCAAAGTTTTACTCTCGCTCTAATGTCCGCTTTTACAAAATAGTCTGATGATTCATTAATTGTTTGAGTTTTTTTTATTAAATAGTCTTGGTTAAATGCAAAAAAATTAATTAATTAATTAATTAATTAATGGATAAATAGTCATGCATACAATAGCAGAAGTGGGACAAAAGAGTCTTGTTTAAGGAAATCATACCATTGTCTTGCGATACATAAGAGGAATGCTATAGATGTAAGATTAAAACCATAACTTAATAGTTCTTATACTTGTATATAAGATCCACACCATAAGTTCTTTTGAGCTGGTTCTTTTGTGACAAACTGACAAAGGTGATACTTCATACTTCCTTGAATATTATTTTCTTCTAAAATAGCCACATTGGCTGCTAAAGCACGTAGATGTGCTGGTTGGTTAGCAGTTAGCAGAAGTTATAAATTCGGGAGATTATACTCATGCATTATAGAGCAAGTTATAAAGCCCTATAACATTTGTACGTATTAGATTATTAACATAAAAAAATCTTGAAAGAAAAACTTAATCAGTTTTCAACAATTGTAACACCTTACAAAAATTGTTATATTAGAATAAATCAACCTAAAAGAAGTTTTAATAGGTTGGTAGAATTCATTATTAGATCAGTTCACACATAACTGCCAATCCAATTCACATTTTCACACTTAAAATATGCAAAGAGCTTCCTTGCTTAAAAAGTTAAAAGAGAAGGGGGAAATCCTATGTTATGAGAAAGTGTACATGGACCACAAATATGAAAATTCTGGGTCAATACAATGTGCAGAAAATGTGAGGAAAACCCAAGGAAATAACAAATCATTRCATACAAGAATGTACTCATATATTATTATTTGATTAACTTAAAAAAATTGTTGGGCAGGGTTTAATGTACTTATTTAAGGAATTAAGGTTGGGTTACATTGTTAGACCACTAACGTAAAATTTTATAATTTGCATGTTTTTTCAGTGTAAAAGTTCAATTTTAAGTACCTTAGTTGCAAAAGTTGCAAAAAGGGTATCCAAAAACTAACTTTCGTTAAATCAACCATTACTTTGTAATTATTTATTAGATTATAAAACTTTAATGACATTAAAAAATTTGCCCTCCACCCCAAGTTCATTTTCTATCCACATCATGTCTTCAAGATTTCAATCAATATCATTTTATATATTTTTTTTAAAAAAACATCTACAAGAATGTATATTTTTTAAAATCAACAAAAACATACGAACATACTCTGTACAAAGTATGAGTAAAACACTACTAATAGTCTATTGGCTGCAAATTCCAAATCAAACCCAAGAAATTCATCCCCAAAATAGGATAGAAATTTTGAAATTTCCAAAAGTTAGAGAAAAAGAAATTTGAAAATCGATCGGAAAAAAAACAACTTGTACTAAAAATGCATGTCATAGTATTAGAATTATGTCTCAAATTTTGTCTTCTTCCATTCATTCCACCAATCTTCATAATACAGAGTTCCTACTAGAAATACAACAAATCACCCTTGGGGCACAAGCTAATATCCTTTACAGCTCACACACCACTCAAAAAATACTACAAATTTGGAGACGCCAATGAGCCGATATACTCGTGATGAACAGTTCGCGAAAAAACTTGGTCAAAGCTCGTTCGCGTATAAATAAACAAGTTTGAGCAAAATTTCCAAGCTTGACTAATAAACAAGTCTTGCTCGAACAAGGTAATATTCGACTCGTTGAAGTTCGCCAACAACTCGTTCAAGTTCATCAATAAACCCGTTCATAATGATTAAACACTCGGTTAAAACTCGGTCAGCTTTAAATTCCAAAGTATATACATTAATTTATCATATCGATCATTTATTAGATACTCAAAATATTTAACTCTCCTATTAAATGTGCTAGATTTTTTGTTGTAATATATATTTTCGATTATTTATGTTTGCATATAAATTAAATTTATATATTAATTAAAAATATATATATACAAAGTTCATTTAAGCATATGCTCGTTTATAAGTAAGCTAGCTAGCTCGGCTCAAACTTGAACTCAAATAAGTAAACGAACAATCTCGACCCGATCGAGCTCAAACAATGTAAAATTAAACGAGCCAAGCTCGAACAAGATTTTAACAAGCTCGGCTCGAGTTCATTTAACATTATTCAAGCTTATTCCGAACAAGTTACTATCCAGCTCGACTCGACTCGTTGACATCTCTATACAAAATATATCCTAAGATACAATAATATTAATCACATTATAGAAAAGAATATAATATTTCCCAATACATAATGCAKAATGAAAATTAAGTATGAAACAATTTGAGTCAAACATCAGATCTAATAAAAACAAATAAGGGGGAAAAACTTATCATCATAGCTTTTAACTCCATCATTAAAAATGTGAAGAAATTAAATCCCATTTTACCAATCCATGATACTCTATAATGAAAAATGTTTTAAAATTAGGTTTCTTTATAGCCAAACTAACGAATCTTAAAAAATTAACGAAAATTACCCCTTGAATACGTTTTGCAATTAGGTACTCAAACTGCAACAACTTTTATCAAAAGCTGAAGTACCCTATAAGTCCTATACACGTTACTTGTAGACACCTAAATGTGTCTCCCCAAAATGAGAATCAGTATGAAAACTTACCGCGTCTCGCGATTGTTCCGACTTAGAAAAGATGCTTTGAACTCACAAAAGTTGAAATACGTGAGTCATACTCGGACTATTGAGCAAATACAAATAAAGGGGGCAAAAATATTTTACTTAATTATTTTTCTATTTTTTAGGATTTTTAAATAATTTATTGTGATCTCCATAATTTCCACTTTTCATGCACTCTTCACATTTTTCTGAGCTCACCAGTATTTTAGATTAATTTTCTGATTTTTCTTAATATTATTCTATGATTTTATAAGTCTTTTATACGTAGAAAATACAAAAAAATACAAAATACACAAAAAATACTCCGGAAATACGTGGAACCTTCTAGAACACTCTAGAACTCCTTGCTTGGAGAGCAAGGTGTCTAGTGCGTCGAATCAAGGCAATCACGAAATAAAATACGAGGAAATCAAAGATAACGCGAGAGAATAAAATACGAGCGTATATACGCAAGGGCTGCGTATATACGCTCCAAGGCTGCTATATAACGAGAGCCTGCGTATTACGCAGGGCTCCTGCGTATATACGCAGAGCCTGCGTATATACGCAAAGGTTTTCCCCTTCTCGTGCCTCTTTGCCTATAAATACGTGCCTGCCTGCTGCTACATTTCGACACACACGTCTATTCATTCTCTCACGTCCCTAAACTTGCGTCTCAACACTCTCATACACTCTAAATACATTCGTTCTTGAGTTCTAAGCATCAGATTCTGTTTCGATTAACAAGCGAAATCAGTATTAGACTCTGAGATTACTCACCTAAAACTTTTTTTTGACTCTTTTTATTCCTAATTGCACTTTTAATTTGAACAATATATGTATTGCGAGTCAATTAAATCAACACAATGTAGAAACTCACTTTTTATTTGATTCATGTAAATACATAGGGTTAAGTTTCACTTTCGTTAATTTCATTTCCGTTAATTTCATTGTATATTTTATTGTGCTAGTCATTAATACATCTCTTGTTTTTGAATAGCCATCTTAACGAATCGTTTATTATCTCATTTAACTAACAATAATTTTGTGCAGTGACAAGAGTAGGATGGCATACACAATATTATATAGTTGTTCATATTTATGTTACCATGGTTATGTATCCATATTGTATATAATAATACTCTATCATCCTGGTATATTGCTTAAACAAGACGGAATTCAATGCTTGTCACATTAAAGTCAGATAATCATGCGGACGACCAGTTTTATAGGCACCTTATAATATTAAACTAACAATCAACATGATCGCGCTTATCCATGGTAGAAGTCATTGTGTACATAATAGCAACCCAACTAGTAATATAGGTTAGTGCGCTTTCAAAGACAATTACATAGGCCTTTGAATTCAATTTTATGACTTAGGAACTACAATGAGACCGAGTAGAGCGCGCTACATGCGGGCGATGGTTACTGATTCAATCCGTACCTGTCCCCGAACCCACACTTTGGTTTACTGACCTATTTGTGGGGCCACTAATTTGGCACCAAGTTTCGGCGTCCGTGAATAACCTATATAGGCACTTATGGTGGCAATTCCCTCAATTCGACAACACACCCTCACGCATTTACTGCGGTTCCAATGACTCAATTCCATGACACTGAAGCTGAGGTCACGCCCCCTAAAGCGGGGCGAAGCCCCTACAGTACTTAAATCGTTTTTTTTAATATACAATAAAAGAAAATTTATAACGTGAAATCAAACTTCTTATTATTTCGTATTTTCTTCTAATTTGGCACCCAATTACCCAAACAACCAAGTTGCATGTTCACGCTTGAAATTAAAACATGTTTGCCTAATAAGTATACTGTAACACTGACATAATTTTAATGGTCCGTTTGGTTATTGGTAATAAATTGCGGTAATGAGAATAGATTTGTGTATAAATATATAAAGAAATTCCATGTTCATTTTCCCTGTAATGTCATTGCATTATAAATGGTATTTTTCCTTCTTAAATCCGATCTTCACTTTCACTCAATAATACAATCACTCCATGTAATGAGTGGTAATGAAAATTTCTAAGAAATTGTATTTCTATGAAAAGAAAAACATAAGTTTGTGATAAGATTATTTCTCGTAGGGAAAAAATTGTGAACAATTTGATTTCCCATAAAAATTTTATAAATTCTTCATTATTAAAATTAGAGAAATTCCTAATAATTAATATATCTCGATATAGTGCCAAAATTGAAAAAAGAAATTGCCTTTTTTTCAATACCATTCATAATGACAGAAATATAATTTAAATTGTATAGTGCTCGTAAATCTCTATTATATAAGCCAAGGGGGGAGCAATGGTGTCCCCCCTATGCAATGTCTAATTTACCCTCCTTCCCTTAATAAAATTACACAAAGGCACCAACCAAATTAAGAGCATGGTACCAACCACGTACATTGCACCAAATTGAAGATTCATTGCTAAAAATATAAATTGCAATCAAAACTTATAAGTCAACTAAAACTAATTTACAACACAAATCACGCCAAATTGATTCATAATTCAACTAAGGAAGATTTTTTTATAACCTAAAATGGTAGATTATTATACTACCACAAGTTAAAAATCTTATTACATAAGTGAAGGGGAGCAATGATGTCCCCTCTAAAATTACTTTACTAGGCCCACATACATATGAAGAAATTAACAAAGCAGCTTAAAAAAACATTTCTATAAATATTTCGATCAACCAATCAATACACATCAATTAAGTCAACATTAATTAAATTACAAGAATTTATGATTGAGTGAATGTTTTATGTATTTGGAGAAAAAAAAACCTACAATCAATGAAAATATTGACCAATCACGATAAACTGATCAATTAAACTTTTAAAAATGTAAATTTATAGTTCAAAATTTCCGTAAATAACTACAATTATATAATTGGCTCACTTAAAAAAATCAATTACACACCTTACAAACAAAAATACAATCAAAGTTTCTTTTCAATCCATCTAAGTTACATAAGGGAAGGGGGGGAGGGATGGTGTCCCCCCTCTTAAAAGTCGAAAATACCCTTAATGAATCGATATACTCTGATCTAAAATACTTTAATTCCCTTAATAAATAATTTAGAAATTGATACCCTTAATAAATTACTCATTCTCTCATTCAATTAATTAAAAATAGAGAATGCATTAATTGTGTAACTTAATTAGTGAAAAATTCAAAGCAATGAACATTATTCTAAATTGAATTAAAARATATATGAAATATATTTAAAATTCAAGATATATTACCATGATAATTAGTTATAAATCATTTTTTTGACGAGTAGTTATAAATCAATTATATCAAATATTTCTTAAAAATTATAATAAAATACGTACTATATAATAATTTTTTATGAATTGCAATTTTCACAAGTCAAGCACGCATCGCGTGCACATAAAACTATTAAAAATAGAGGGAAAAAACTTGGTTGACTCACCCGTCCCATCGGTTGGACTATTCACCCCCCAATATTAGGCGGTAGTGATATTTTATGATAGTAGAATCTAGAATATACCTTGATTTAAATAATAATATTTTAATAAACTATTAGTAATGGGTTGATGTACCAATGTCCTAGAAATCAATTGTGACTTACCGGTAAATGTTTTAAATGATGGATATGAGTTCAAAAATCAAAAAGTATATCATGACGATGATCAAGAGGAAATTAAAGAAGAGTAGTAACACACTAATACGGTTGAACATTTGGAATCCTACCTCGTAAGCCCAATAAATTCGTTAGGATAGATCATAGATGTGATTTGAGATGTTAGTTCAGTTAGTTCAGTCAGTTCTGATTAAACCATAACAATTTAGTTATAATTCAGTTCAGTTGATTTCAGTTCATGTGTAAATGTGTAAACAGTTCAGTTCAGTCCAGTTAACAATTATTTATGTTCTGTTTAGTCCAGTTTTTTTCAATTTCAGTTTCAGTTCAGTTCAGTTTGCGTTTATTTCAATTTGAACTTGGTTTGTTCATTTCAGTTTCATTTATTTCYTTTTGAACTTAATCGGTTCATTTCAATTTCAATTTATTTTCAGTTTGAACCATAGCAATTTGACGTCTTTGATATAAAAAAAAAATCGTTTCTTAACGGTTAATTTCGGTTGAAAGCAAAAATACATGTTAGCTAGTTATACATAAAGTTAATCGCTTTTGGTTTGAGTAACTATTTATCTTAATAACATACATGGATGAAGGCGTGATTTATACACAAATCTGTAATAAAAATAAAGGAAAACTAAAATAAAGTACAATATGTGCGTCAAAAATTCAAGTGGGGAAACAAAATAGGTCTAAATTATGTCAATCTAAAATATGTTGTCTATGTAAATACTATGTAAGTCTATGTAAATAAGGTAAGTCTATTTAAATTTTAGTACATCTATGTTCAATTATATGTAGTCACATATGTTATAGACCATTTTTATCTCATTATGTTATACATCGATCACTGTTAATTATATATAAGTTTATGTATAATATTAACGTAAGTTATTTGTCAATTATATATAAGTCAAATGTATAAATGTAAATATTAAGTAAGTCTATGTCAATTATATTTCATAGCTCCACAAATTTAAATAATATAAAACTTAAGTAAATGTATAATTGATTGATGCATTATTACAAATTAAGGGCTAGTTATTTAAAAGAAATATTTTTGGTTATTGGTTAAGTTTCAGTTCAGGATCAATTCCAAATCAATTAAGTTTAAGTTCAGTTGAATATCAATTCAATTATTTGGCCAACCTTTTCAGTTTTAAGCAATTAATTTCAATTCCAGTTTGTTTCAGTTTAGTTGCAGTTTAGTTTCAGTTTGTTTAGTTCAGTTGCAGTTCAGTTTCAGTTTGTTTCAGTTCAGTTCCAGTTGACTCCTGACAGTTGATTTTCAGTTATCAGTTTGTATCAGTTCAGTTTATTCAGTTCAGTTTCCAGTCAGTTTTCAGTTAACAWTTCAGTTTCTATAAATTCTAACCAAACTGACAGCTCTAGATGTGATCATAACTTGTAACAATATTTGGATAAATGTGAACAAAGATACGGAGTATATTAATTAGGATTATATATCATGATGATCAAGAGGAAACAATTAAAGAAGAGTACTAATACGGTTATTGTAAATTAGGAAATAGGAATCCTACCTCGTAAGCCGCCCAATTAATAAGTAAGGATATTATCATAACTTATAACAATATTTGCTATTATAAAAGGCTTTCAATTAAACCCTACTTTTTACCATCATTCATAATAACAATCTCCACACAACTTCATTCATTCTCTCTTTTGCAAATTAAAGTTTCTCTCTATAAGCATTAATATTCATTCATGYATCCTGAAAAATTAATCAAATTTACCATAACTTACATCTCCAAGAATGGTGAAAAAAAGAAACTCTCAAGAATGGTCTGGATACAAAAATCCTTACTTTTTAAAACAAAGATCAAAAAACCCACAACCCCGACAAAATCACCAACAAAAAGGAATTGGTTTAAAGAAAACAACTTTGGATCTCTTAAAGCTGCATTTCAGAAGGATATTATCAACAAAAAGATGACGCATATGAGGAAAAACCAAGTTGAGATGCTTAAATCCCGAAGAGATTACTCTTATTTGTTTGAAGAAAATTAAAGGGCAAGAAGACATATATGAAGAAAGAGAAAAAGAGAATGCTACCTCTATAATGTAGTAGATTAGACGATTTATGATGCCTAGTTAATTTTTCAAGAAGTTTGTGATGACTACTACACATTAGGGTTTTAGTTTTTTTTTTTTTTTTTTTTTTTTTTTTTTTTTTTTTTTTTTTTTTTTATTTTGATCTATCAAGTGATTGCCCAGATAATTTCAATTTCGTTGCTTGAACAATCGATGATTATGTTATAGATTTTTTCTTTTCAACTGGTTTGTGACTTAGCAGAGTATT
>SNQN01004104.1:37610-54633 GCA_008642245.1 Bassia scoparia
CTTAGCCGCCTACCGATAGTTACATCGGTATGCAAGTCGGGGCTAGGAGCTGGCTTCTTTTTTCCGCTTGCGTGGGTGGTTCGGTTGTGTTTATATTCAGTGAGGACTATGTGTAAGTTTTTCCTTATGTTTGCTATGTCTGTAGGTTGTTATCTTCGCGAGCTGTCCTGTCGTTTTTAACTCGTTGCAAGGGGATCGGTGTTTGTTCGTATGTAGTTATTTGTGGCGTCACCTTGATGTGCTCTGTATGGTGATTTTGGGAGTTTCAGGTATACGAATAGGGTCTTTCTTATTCACTGTTTGTGTATCACACGGTTTGAGCCAGAGTGTTTGAATTTGCTCTCTCGTATGCGTGCTCTGGTGTTGGAGTCATGGTGTGGCTGTGTTTTTTCTCTCTCTTAAATGGTGTTGACGGTAGAATGTAGTTTCTACTCGACCTGAGTTTCACGGGGATTTTGGGTATGGTTCTGTTGATGGAGTTGGTTGCGACGCCGTTATCTCGTGCTTCGCCTAGACTTGGGTAGGATTTCTGGGATCGCTCGTTTCTTATCTTCTGTCTCCTTCCGGGTGATTGTGTGATCATCACACGGCGATCTGCCTTTCGTTGGTTTGAGGTTTGTGATTTGACTTTTTTATGTAGGCGGGTTTGTTTGGGTTCTCCTTTTTTCGGCACGCTCGCTTCAACCAGACTGTATTTCTGTTAGTAGGCGGGAGGATCACTCTTGATTTTGCTTCTGTAAGTGTACTGGGGCCGAATAGTTATTGGGGGGTGCTGCGCCAGTTCTTTGGTGCCATTTGTGGCTTAGAGTTGAGTGACTTCCTCACATCTTGGTAATAAATCCTGGCTTAAAAGCCCTGGACGTAGCACGGCATCATAGGGGCAAAGTGTTGTTTATGACTGGGATGTTCGAGCTATTAGCGGATAATCGTCTTCAGAAGATTGAGTTTGGAGATATTCTCAGGAAGTTTGTTATTTGGCTGAATTGATCCTTTTTGACGTCTCTATTTATATGGCTCTTTCAGATCTCGCTGGTTTCTTTGATTTGTAACTCCATCAAAGCGCTAGCGGTTGGGTAGATTTCAGGTGTGGTCTGTCTTTTTGTTGTCGATGCTCGGGATATTATTGTGTGCATTGGATGGGATTTTTTGGTTTTAACGGTTGGATTTGGGACTTGGGGGGGTAAGAGAATATGTGGGAGTGAGGACCCGTCGGCACTCATCCGAGTAAAGGGATTTGTAGATTGGTTATGATCCTGAGAGTTGGAGGGGAGTAGGAGTTTATGCGTTAGCAACCAAGTAAGCATCGACATTGTCTGTTTAGGTAGTTGGACTTTAGACAGAAATTTCAGGGTCACCAAGAAGGTTCAGTGCTACATCTGCAGGTTCCTGAGACAGTCTCTTCTCTATTTTTCTGCGCCTGTAAAGCTATGCCTTTTGGAGAGGCATTGGTCATCTCCGCAATTGGTGGGCGGGCGTTGTTGGAGGGGTTGCCGATTCTGGTGGTGCTCCATCCAATTTTTGTCGGGATTGCATTGTTGATGATACATGTTTTGAATTTCCCTTCCCTGTCTACGGTTATCTGGGGGAGGATGCGGCTAGTTGGCAGATCTGGGTCTGAGCTATGTGGTTGAAAGGGAGGGGGTTGGTTCCGTTTTTCGATTCGTAAGGAATCGCCTCGTTCGCAGTGGAATTGACATTTCCAGGTGCCAACTGGGTAGTTGTTGATGGTCGTCTGATTCTTTCTCTCATCAGGACAGCTTGTTCTCTGCTAACGTGTTATGGAGGTCGTTGCTCTTCCTTAGTTTCTAGCGGTTTTGAAGTGCGTTCTTGGGATGTACTTGTGGGTTTTTAGGGTAGGTAGGGGTTTTCTGATGTAGCTGCAGTTTGTTGATTTGGGTTGGTTTTTGGGTGTGTATTTTTTAAGTCGTGTCTGGCGGTTTTTCTCTGCGGAGGTGTTGGAGAACGTCGGACATATGTTTTATGTGGTGGTGTATGTTGTTGTGTGGGGGTTAGGTGTGGAATCGGCGGGCTTTGTAGATCTGAACGGTATTGAGGCTGGGCGGGAGGTGGACGTGTGCTATTACGTAGATGGTGATCGGTTATGGAGAGGTGAATAGATGGGTTGCGTGTATGTTGATCATTCAGCACCCCATCTGTCGCACGCTCGCTTACGATCAGTCTCCGGAGGTATGGTTTGGTTTTAGTTTTTGGTTCTCTGCAGCATTTTTGTGTTGAATCGTGAGTGTACTGGGGTTGAGTGTTTTTGTATTGTTGTGGGGTAGGGGTGGGGTTGTGTTATCGTTCGGAGGATAATCATGTTTTGTGAGAGTTTTGGTCCGGGTGTTGCTGGGGGCTAATCTATGCTGTGTACCGGCGTCCACACCTGGTCCTATCATGGGGCGCGTTAGGACTGGGTCGGCAGTAAGTGGGGATTGGTGAAGAACGTTGAGGGTGAGGTTCTTGTGGGTCTATGAGTGAGTGGTGGTGTATGATGGGTCTGTTTATGATTTTCGTAGAGCTCTGCTTTAGTTTTTATTCTGTTTGTTAGGAAATTTGTGGATTGGGTTCGTTTTCGGGTGTGTTTGGTGAGCTGTATTTGGGATCGGTATGTTAGGTGAGTTCCGTTGTTTTGTTGTGTTTTATTTGGATGTTTTGTTTGGTTAGTGGCGTAGTCTCTTGAGGATTCTGCTGGGCTATATGAGAGTTTTTGTATTAACGGTTCCTCTGCGATAAGGTTTTATTGGTTCTACGAACATAATGTGTGTGGCCCCAGTTATGTTCTCGGAGTCGCGGATCTGATGTGTGGTCTTTCATCCCGTTGTTCCTGTTTAGGTTTCTAACTTTGTTTTTTATTGTTTTCAGGTGTTCTGTGCGCGTTTGAGATTTGGTAGGTCGCGTAGTTTCTGGTAACGTTTTGTGTCGTCTGGTATGTTTTTTGTTTTCGGAGTTGTGGGTTGTTAGGTGGGTTTGGTTTTCGTTTAGGCATTCTTGTTGCCAGGATTGGACTTGTCGCGTCGCAGGTCAGTTGTTTGATGGGATAGTTTGTAGCTTTTGTGGTGTTTCTTTGGTTGTTGGTGCGTTTGAGTTTCTCTATCTGTTCTGGTATGAGTTGCTCGAATTTTTTAACTATGATTGTGGATCGGATTTTTGTGGTTTGTTAGGTGGTTTTGGTTTGGTGGCAATTTGTTTTATCGCATTGACAGGTGTTCATTTGGTGGTTAAGATCGGTTTGCGCTTGGTCATGGGTTTTTTTTGAACGTCTGGCGTGCTGTAGAGTCTGAGCATACTGTGATGTTGATTGGACTGGTGTGTTTTTGGTGGTGTGGTTGCAATCATGTCTTGGATGAAGTTGTCTCTGCGTGGTGACTATTAGGTCCTGACGCTAGGGCTTGGTGTGGTTTGGGGTGGGGAGTGTTTTGGGGGTGTGGTTCAGCATTTCTGTATTCCTTGCGATGCTTCTTTGTGTATATGTGCATCATCAGGGGACTTGCTTTCTTGATCTCTTCCCCACATGACGGCGCCAATTGTTCCGAGTTCGGAAATCTAAAATGTAGAAAATTAGGGGAATTCAAATCGTCTGCTGCTGAATCTTGAAAGGTGCGGAAAGTCCACCGGAAATACGCCAGAAAGTCTCGAATTATTCCGTGAGGAGAAGAGAGCATCAGAGGGCCACAGGGGTCTGTAGCTCGCTGGGGACCACCTCCGATGCTTAAGTCAACAATCTGGAGAGAGAAAAGTGAGAAAGAGAGAGAGAGAGTTTTGAGAGAAAGTGTGTACTTGTGTCAGAAATCACAAATGTTGGTCCCCCTGATTTGTGGTCCTCAATCCTATTTATAGGCAGTATGAGGGCATAATCGTAATTTTGCCAGCTATCAGAAAGATCTAGAAGATCTCTAACAGAATTCTGTTAGGGCACTGCTTCTCCAAGAAGCTATCTCCTGTTTGACTGGTCAACACCTTTTAATAATGGCATTTTGGTAATAAGGTTATTGGGCCTGGCCCAGTATCAGATGGGCCGGAACAGTTAATAAGATAAATATTTAAGTCATTAGTCAGATATACATAAACTATAATGGTGACACAAAACTTGACTAATTGTATTTCTTGCCTTAATTAATTAATTCATCACTAAATCCAACACCATAATTGTGAACATACATTAGTGACATGCATATTAACATAAAGTATAATGGTGGCACAAACTTACTATTAGACGACCTTAAACTAATTGTATTTTCTTTGCCTTAATTTAATTAATTCGTCACTAAATCAACAACTCCTGAGTGGCTCCGAGATGTAGTACCAATTATTCTTGCTTAATTAATTAATTAATTCGTCACTAATTAATTCGTTACTGCCAACACACCGTACGTTGGAGCTTCCAAACAGTAGAACACCATGCCACTTCCTTTGAACTTGGAAGGTAAATCTGTTTCGAATCCCTGCTGTCTCCCTAGCATGTATCGAAATCGAAGACGTGTGGCTAAGGAAGAAGCAATAATTCCCAGGCTCTTTACGGAATCCACTTCTTGTTCGAAACATTGAACCTGAACACATTCACATGTATTCATAATTTCCGAACAACACCGAATAAAGTTGTTCACGAATTTTCTATATAAATATGCACTGATCATCAATTCATCATTGCTCTACAATAATATGGAATAATAAAAATAATACTCATGCTGCTAGCTAGCTAAATCATAAACCAGTTGAGAGATAGATTACACAACAATTATTCAAGCAACTCATACTAATTAGCTTGTCGAACTATCGATAAAAAGAGTAAAACCCTAATCTAAATTAGAGCGTTTATATATAATGCTCGGCCTCTATCGGGTATGCATGTCTTCTTCAACTTCAATCATCTTCTTGATTTAATTTGTTCTTCTTTTGTTGTTAACATCCTTCTGATGCGCGGTTTTAAGAGACTTGTACCAATTCTTATTCTTTGTTGTAACTTTTGGTGCGGTTGGGGTTTTGTTGATCTTTGGCTTAGGTAGTAAGGATTTTGGTATTTCGAGCATTCTCGAGCGTCGTACTCTTTCACGAGTTCCATCTATGGAGGGGTAAATTAGGGTAAATTTAATGAGTTTTGTTGGAGCTATGAATTCTGGCATGCTGCTAGACTAAAAAACTTAGGATGGAAAGAAAGAAGGGATTATCTGAAGAAAGAAAATGTATGTTTAGTTGTGGGATGAGATTGGTGAGATGAAAAAAAGTAGGGTTTTATAGAAATGCAATAGGATTCCTAATAAGGTCGGCTTTAGATAGATCGAAGTAGAATTCCTAGTTTGATTTACAAATTACAAGAACTAACTGTATGCAATGTATGTATGTATGTTGAAAAAAGATATATACGGAGTATTCAATTAGGAAAATTGACATACTAACCGCCCTATTGACATACTTTGACCATATCTCTTAACAATATACTTTCATTAACAAGATAACTAATTCTTAAAAATTAAAGAAGAGTGCTTGTACTAATACGGTTATTGTAAATTAGGAAATAGGAAAATCCTACCTTGCAAGCCTTATTAATTAGTTAAGATATGATCATAACGATATTTGGATAATAATATATTAGACTTTACCCGTGCAATAGCACGGAGAAAATAACATCATTGAATAATTTTAAATAGAGCGAACAATATTTTGTAAGGATTCTAATAGTAATAAGAGATTTATTATGATAATATTTGTTTTATTTTTTTAAAGGTCCGTAAACAAACCTCTTATTATTATTTGAAAATATTATAGATTCGTCATAAATCCTATATATAACACTAATAGTAAAATATGTATTCATGAGAAGTCTTGAAATGTAGGAAGGGGTGTACATGGAATAAAAACTTCTCACTACTCATGTAGTCATGAGCATGATAGTAAATTATAAAAAATACTATAGATCATTGAATCATATAATGGAGAATGAGCATGAGAAGTTTTATTTTTTTCATCCGTTTTGATCATGCAATGAAATAAATAATGTACGTATACTTTGGTGACTATGGAAGATGAAAAATAATTATTAAAATATACTTTTCGTGCATTTTGTACCGGCATAAAAAACAGTTTATAAAGAAATTTCAGAGTATTATTTATGAAAGTTTTAAATCCGATTATAAATAATTTTACATCAACTCATATTATCGTATTTATTTGGCAAGTTTATACAAGAAACTCATATTATAAGTACCTTGTAAATCAATTTATAAATAATTAACATTACATCAAGAACATGTTGTACATCAAGTGATCAATTCATATTATCGTAATTATTTGATTAGTTTATTAATCAGTTTATAAAAAGCACCAACATTGCGATTACTCTCCACAATTACTCTCCAGCCCATTTTTTTCTAAATCAATAATAGTATGTTCTACAAYCAAGTAATAATTGATTGGATAGTTACTAAATTTTACCCGTGCAATAGCACGGAAAAGTTAACATGATTGAATAATTATAAATAGAGTAGAACAATGTTTTATAAGGACTTCCACAGTAACAGATTTAGCATGATAAAGTTTGTTTTATTTTTATAAAAAATTAAAGTTCGTAAACAAACCTCTTATTATTACTGAAAACATTAGAGSCTCATAAATATTGATTAAAAATGGATGAACATTGCTAGCTAATGTCGAGAATTGAACTTTTGAAACAATTCATTCATTCATTGAACTGTATGTTTTCCTTCTCATTGGATCTTATCATAAGAATTATTCTTTATATATATTTTTGTTAAATGAATAAATATAACACTTTTTGTTTTTTATATAAAAATATTGTCAATCTGTAACGAACTTTTGAAAATACCTAATGTTATATATTTTGGTAAATGAAATATATATCGATAAAATTTGTACATACGATTAATTGTAGAAGACAAACGTATTTAGAAATACCAATAAAAAATCGTATTGTGAAGAGGACAAATATATCTTTGGGTGTGGAAGTATATTTTGGGTTGCAAATTTCACCTTTTTATTTGATTCTTTTTAATTTTTCCAATTTTAGTTTGCAAATTTCACGTTTTTCTAAGTTTTATTTTTTTAAAAAGAGAATAAATTTAGGAAGAGTCATTTGAAAGGGAATGATGAGTGCTTTGTTTTTTGGAGGGAAGGCTGATGAAGTGTTGCGGAAGTTATAAACAGTGACATCTATATCTATATCTATATCTATATATATATATATATATATATTTAAAACTTGATTTTTGCTTCAAATGTCGACACTTGGCGCGCTCTGTTTAATATGAATTAAAATATAAAAAAATCTCACATAAATGTAAAAAATACAAAGAAAAAAAATTCTCACATTATTTAACAAAGAATTAAAAAAACCCATAATTGTTATAAAGACAAATAAAACAAATAACAATAACAATAGTGTACAGTTTCTTCCTAAAAGGTGAGTTTAAACAGAAAAATCAGAAACCAATGCTCCATTTTCACATGTATTGTTACGGTTTATACTTTAATATTTCCCAAAAAAAACACTAAATTTTTCTTTGCAACAAAGGTATAATTATTCTGATCTCCTCTTTGGTCTATTGGCTGCAAATTCCAAATCAAACCCAAGAAATTCATCCCCAAAATAGATTAGAAATTTTGAATTTTCCAAAAATTAGAGAAAAAGAAATTTGGAAATCGATCGGAAAAAAATTACTTGTATTAAAAATGCATGTCATAGTATTAGAATTATGTCTCAAATTTTGTCTTCTTCCATTCATTCCACCAATCTTTATAATACAGAGTTCCTACTATAAATACAACAAATCCCCCTTGGGGCACAAGAAGATATCCTTTACAGCTCACACACCGCTCAAAAAAATACTACAAAATTGGGGACCTCAATGAGCCGGTATACTCGTGATGAACAGCTCGCGAACAAACTTGGTCAAAGCTCGTTCGCGTATAAATAAACAAGTTTGAGCAAAATTTTCAAGCTTGACTAATAAACAAGTCTTGCTCGAACAAGGTAATATTCGACTCGTTGAAGTTCGCGAACATCTCGTTCAAGTTGATCAATAAACTCGTTCATATTGATTAAACACTTGGTTAAAGCTCGGCCAGCTTTGAATTCCAAAGTATATATATTAATTTATAATATCGATCATTTAGATACTCAAAATATTTAACTCTCCTATTACGAGTAAATGTGCTAGATTTTTTGCTATAATATATATTTTCGATTATTTATGTTTGCATATAAATTAAATTTATATATTAATTAAAAAAATATATATACAAAGTTCATTTAAGCATATGCTCGTTTATAAGTGAGCTAGCTAGCTCGGCTCGAACTTGAGCTCGAATAAGTAAACGAACAATCTCGACCCGATCGAGCTCAAACAATGTAAAATTAAAAGAGCCAAGCTCGAACAAGATTTTAGCAAGCTCGGCTCGAGTTCATTTAACATTATTCAAGCTTAGTCCAAACAAATTACTAATACGGTTGAACATTTGGAATCCTACCTCGTAAGCCCAATTAATTAGTTAGGATAGATGTGATCATAACTAGTAACAATGATATTTGGATAAATGTGAACTAAGATACGGAGTATATTAATTAGGAAACAATTAAAGAAGGATAAATGTGATCATAACTACTAATACGGTTATTGTAAATTAGGAAATAAGAATCCTACCTCCTAAGCCGCCCAATTAATTAGTTAGGATATTATCATAACTTATAACAATATTTGCTATTATAAAAGGCTTTCAATTAAACCCTACTTTTCACCATCATTCATAATAATAATCTCCACACAACTTCATTCATTCTCTCTTTTGCAAATTAAAGTTTCTCTCTATTAGCATTAATATTCATTCATGAATCCTGAAAAATTAATCAAATTTACCATAACTTACATCTACATGGATGGTGAAAAAAAGAAACTCTCAAGAATGGTTTGGATACAAAAATCCTTACTTTCTAAACCAAAGATCAAAAAACCCACAACCCCGACAAAATCACCAACAAAAAGGAATTGGTTTAAAGAAGACGACTTTGGATCTCTTAAAGCTGCATTTCAGAAGGATATTATCAACAAAAAGATGGCGCGTATGAGGAAAAACCAAGTTGAGATGATTAAATCCCGAAGAGATTACTCTTGTTTGTTTGAAGAAAATTGAAGGGCAAGAAAACATATATGAAGAAAGAGAAAAYGAGAATGCTGCCTCTATAATGTTGTAGATTAGACGATTTATGATGCCTAGTTAATTTTTCAAGAAGTCTGTGATGACTACTACACATTAGGGTTTTAGTCTTTTATCTTTGATCTATCAATAGTTTGACAAGCTAAGTATGAGTTTGTTGCTTGAACAATCGATCATTATGTTATGTAATCTATCTTTTCAACTGGTTTGTGATTTAGCAGAGTATTTTTATTATTCTAGACTGTATAGCAAGATGATTAATTAGATTAGTGCGTAATCAGAAATAAATTCGTGAACAATATTTATTACATGGTCTGCTTGTTTAATTTTCTGTATCTACGTTCACATGATTCTAAGTTTGTTTAATTGTATAGTGTTACTGCTTGCTAATCTTAATCTTCTCATTATTAGTTCTGAACTTCTAAATTATATTGGTGTGACATTACTGATTGTACTGAATTAAGAAGGTATTTTGGTCGATTTATTATTGTTTCAAGAAAATGATAATAAATCTAACAAACCAACCAAATCAATTCTCTATTTCGATCTTTAACAATGTAAATTTACGGATCAGTAACAACCTTAGGATTATTTTATAGAAGCGTTTAAAACCATACTTTACTAATCTYTACAACTAAACATTTTTTTAAGAAACTACATTTAAGAACTTTTCTTCCACAGTTTCATTTAGCATTCATGATTCATAGTGGCTGCAAAAAAGCTACCCGTAACAAATAAACGCAACAATTGTACATTTGACACTATTCATTCACAGTTTTCATTTTGACCGTGATTTAATTTGTGACTTATATATTAGAAAAAATATGGCCTGGTCATTTGAGATCTCGTTGGATTCATCTCAACTTGTAGTTTTTTTATAAACTAGTGTTGATAATTTTCACAAATACATAATTAGAYATATTAATTTTTAAAGTTATATCTCATCATACGTGTAAAGTATAATTGTTGCAATAATTTTGTCATGAAGGGAGTAATAAAATTTAATTACCATAATCTACACCTCCATGGACGGTGAAAAAAAAGAAGTGTCAAGAATAATCAAAATATGAGTATCCTTACCCTCTAAACCAAAGATCCCAAAAAAATCCTTACTTTCTAAACCAAAGATAAAAAAACCCCACAACCCCGACAAAATCACCAACAAAAAGGAATTGATTTGAAGATTTAGCATGGTTATTTTTGTAAACTTTGTTGGTTCCTTCGGAAACTTTTTTCCTATGTCGTCTTTCTTACTAGTCTTAGCTTCCTTCTATTGATTGATTATTATTTGTCCTATAAGTTATGATGAAACTCTTTAATGATGGATTTCTTTTCAATAAGTCAAGAAGAACTAAATTTATTTATTTATTTATTTATTATTTGGGTATTTTCGATTGAATAAACAAAGAAAGATGATATGCATAATTGTGAGCATATATACATTAGGATTGCATAACAAAATAAAGATATATAACTTGTTCACGGATTTCGTCTAAAATATGCACGTACTAATTATCATCAATATACAATACGAAATAGAAATACTCATGCTAACTAAATCATAAACCAGTTGAGAGATAGATTACATGCACTACAATTATGAATTATTCAAGCAACTCATACTTAATTAGCTTGTCGAACTATCATTAAAACAGACTAAAACTCTAATATAAATTGGAGCGTTTATGCTCGGCCTCTATCTTCATTTATGTCTTCTTCAACTTCAATCATCTTCTTGATTTAATTTGATCTTCTTCTTTTGCTGTTAACATCCTTCTTATGTGTCGTTTTAAGAGACTTGAACCAATTCTTGTTCTTTGTTGTCACTTTTGGTGCGGTTGCAGTTTTGTTGATCTTTGGCTTAGGTAGTAAGGATTTTGGTATTTCGAGCATTCTCGAGCCTCTTATGCTTTCACCAGCTCCATCCATGAAGGGGTAAATTAGGGTAAATTTGATGAGTTTTGTTCGAGCCATGAATGCTGCTAGGCTAAAAGAAACTTTGAAAGGGATGATGATCCGAAGATGAGTACTCGTAGTTTTTCACGAGTCAGAAAAAAAAAATGTTTAGTTGTGGGTGGAGATTGGTATGAAGATGGAAAGTAGCTAGCTTAAGGTTTTATATAGGATTCCTAGTTTATTTGAATCCTAATTAATATTTAATAAYGTCGGCTTATTCCTAGTTTAATTTACAAATTACAATAACTAGTTTCTATTTTTCTTTTTTTTTATTTTGGTAAATAGTTTTTTGTTTCTTTATACTTGTACCTTATCTCTTTATATATTACTAGTTAGTTGTTAATTTTATTTTATTTGTTAAAAAAAATCTGTGATAAAAAGAGATATTTTATACTGTAATTTTTATTACCGACATATTATTATTGGATTAACTTATAAAAACTGTTGGGGGTTTACAATCTACTGGTTTAAGGAATTAAGTTTGGGTTACATTTTTTTTTGTGTGTGTGGGTAATGGAAATGTCCAGGACTTTTGGAATCGGGGGGAAGTTTTAACTACTTGAGGTAACCCTTATTCTCAGGTTGGGTTACAATATTGTTAGACTACTAATGTAAAATTAAATTTTATAAGTTACATGTTTTTTTAAGTATACACTAAAAAGATGGTCCATTAATAACAACACACATACATTAATGACGGGCATGAATCTCATCTAAAAGTAGATGTTTAATTTTATGACGTTTTTTGACTTATCTTAAAATTATTAATACCCAACCAAATTCTATTTAAATTGATTCTTTTACGATGAAAAAATTATTCCCGACCTTTTTTTCAATGGGGTTACATTTTCACGATAGGAAAAATCATTTACGAAACCCCTTTCTTAGGATGGAATCACATATTTATGACGGAAATTCCTGTCGTAGATAACCTCTTTTTTAATAGTGACCATTAGATAATATTTTTTTTACCATCCATGGAGGTGTAACTTATGGTAAATTGCATTGGATTAATTTTGTTGGAGCCACAAATGCTAATACGGAGTACAAACTTTGGAAGGGATCGGATGATCTAAATTAAAGAGAGGAGTTTCCTAAATAAATGTTAATGTTCCGAGTTCGGAAATCTAAAATGTAGAAAATTAMGGAATTCAAATCGTCTGCCTGAATCTTGAAGGTCGCCGGAAAGTCCACCAGAAAATATGCCAGAAAGTCTCGAATATTCCCTGAGGAGAGAGAAAGAGCAGTCAGAGGGCCCAGGGGTCTGTACCCTGGGGACCACCTCCGATGCTTAAGTCAGCAATCTGGAGAGAGAAAAGTGAGAAAGAGAGAGAGAGTTTTGAGAGAAAGTGTGTACTTGTGTCAGAAATCACAAATGTTGGTCCCCTGATTTTGTGGTCCTCAATCCTATTTATAGGCAGTATGAGGGCATAATCGTAATTTTGCCAGCTATCAGAAAGATCTAGAAGATCTCCTAACAGAATTCTGTTAGGCTGCTTCTCCAAGAAGCTATCTCCTGTTTGACTGGTCAACACCTTTAATAATGGCATTTTGGTAATAAGGTTATTGGGCCTGGCCCAGTATCAGATGGGCCGGAACAGTCAGCCCCACGCTCGATTTCTTTAGTCCCTTAAAGTGTCGAGCGGTATAAATATCGGACTTCATACAATGGCTTAACATTCCTTAGGGTAATAGAGGAAATCCTACATTTAGGATTTTTAGCCCCTACCCTGAGGACTGACAAGCGATTGAAATCTGTAATCCTGATTGAAATCTGTAATCGTAAACTAATTTCCTTCAATTCAATCATATCAAAGACCATCATGGGCGAACACCACCATTGGCGTCTACAAGTAAAAAGACTTGATGGATGAATCTTGGCGATCCGAGAAGTACACAAGATGAACCCATGGGCGATTAGAACCAATGGCGTTCAGAAGCAAAAACTTGTTCTAAGAAACCCATGGGCGATTACAGCCCATGGCGTTTATAAGCAAAAACTTGTTCTAAGAAACCCATGGGCGATTACAGCCCATGGCGTTTATAAGCAAAAAATCCATGTTCAAGAAACATGGCGATCCGAGAAGTGACTAAAAAGATCCCATGGGCGATTAGAGCCCATGGCGTTTACAAGCCAAAAATCCATGTTCAAGAAACATGGCGGTCCGAGAAGTGACAAAAAGATCCCAGTGGGCGATTAGAGCCATGCGTTTACAAGCCAAAAATTATTTTAAAAAACTAACCTGACCCATGGGCGATGCAATACGTCCATGGCGTTTTGGAGCTAAAAGTCCATGTTTGAAAAAATATGGCGGTCCGGAATTGGACAACCTGAACCATGGGCGATTATAGCCCATGGCGTTTAGGAGCAAAGTCATGTTTGAAAAAATGGCGGTCCGAGAATTGGACAACCTGAACCCATGGGCGATTGTAGCCATGGCGTTTAGGAGCTAAAAGTCATGTTTGAAAACATGGCGTCCGAGAATTGGACAACCTGACCCTGGGCGATTATAGGCCATGGGTTTTAGGTGCTAAAAGTCCATGTTGAAAAACATGGCGGTCCGAGAATTGGAACAAAATCCTTGGACTTAGGCTTTTTAAAGTACTTGGGGAAACTCATCCTAAGGCGATTAGGGGAAATTTCCATCCCAAGAAATTGGGCGGTCGAGATTGGACCAAAATCCTGGAATTAGCCCCAAGGCGATTAGGGGAAATTTCCTACCCCCAAGAAAAATGGGCGCGGCCGAGAATTGGACCAAAATCCTTGGAATTAGCCCCAAGGCGATTAGGGGAAATTTTCCATCCCAAGAAATTGGGAGGTCGAGAATTGGACCAAAATCCCTAGAATTAGCCCCAGGGGCGATAGGGGAAATTTCCTATCCAAGAAATGGGCGGTCCGAAGATCGGACCAAAATCCTTGGAATTAGCCCCAAGGCGATTAGGGGAATTTCCTTCCAAGAAAATGGGCGGTCCGAGAATTGGACCAAAATCCTTGGAATTAGCCCAAGGCGATTAGGGGAATTTTCTATCCCACAAGAAATGGGCGGTCCGAGAATTGGACAAAATCCTTGGAATTAGCCCGCAAGGCGATTAGGGAATTTCCTATCCCAAGAAAATGGGCGTCCGAGAATTTGACCAAAATCCTTGAATTAGCCAAGCGATTAGGGGAATCACAGCTTATCTCTAGGAAATGCTAAGCCGTGGATATTGTCCTGACTGGAAGGCATGTTAATCCACCGGATTATGTCAATGGTCTAATGCGGTTACAGCCATTTTAATAGCTTTTAAATACCAAATACTTTTGGGCAAATACATACGGTACTGATATCGTATTCGTAAATCAAAAATAAGTACGATAACAACGTTTATGGCTTCAATACTTCAAGCCAAGAAGGAACAGTGATTTTTCGATAATTTTTATATATAGTGGAGTTCTTTCACTTCATTCCTCATCCATTCAATAATTTCTAAGAGGAAAAATTCTCTCAAAAATCTTTTTGCTTCTCAAAATCTCAACCTCAATCTCATTCTCAACTTCAAGTGATTTTCATAGGCGCTACTAGAGGAAGGCGCTTCAAGGAAAAGTACTCACTCACCAAATTGGCGTCCGAGAACTCGTTCGCAACCTTGCTTTTAAGGTACACGTACCTAACCCTTGTTTTATATGTTAAGATGACGCAGAAGTCTTAAAACGCCTCACCTTTAGGAATATAGAATCTGAAAGAAGATGATCCTTCACACCAAAATGGGCGGCTAGGTGTAGTCAAACTTATAAGGATCCTTATGTAAAAATAACTGAAACCCAATAACGCAATGTCATCCTACGCCGTTCTGTAGAAAGCCCCGAGATAAGTGACATAATACTAGTGACAGTCTAACGCCGGGATTGAATGGGGAGGACACTCAATAGAACAATAAACGGTAGGATAACAATGGCTAGCTTACCGCCAAAAGATGGCATTTGTACTAACCAGTACAACCTTTTATCACGCTCAGGAGCCGTTGTCAAGATGGTGAGAGTAACTATGACGATCCTGAGTCAGCCGCCAGAGTCGCCCAGGAGCTGAAGCGTCCACGCTCTCAACGCCCTAGGGGCTGGACAGGTTATAACTTGTTTAACCATTTAGAAATTGGTAGGTCGGAAGAGCATAGGCGGCATTAACCTTCCGTTACCGCCTTCCTAATGATTACACCATCCAAATTCCAGGGACTAAAAGGGCGTACGAACCCTTCCCCTGGTTGTATAGCTGTATATGTTGCCATTTAGAGTTAGGCATCCCCGATTTCCCCTTCATCTTTCTTGTAGAATTATTAAACGAGTATAGAGTCACCTGGCGATGCTGATGCCAAACAGTATTTCCAAATTTTGTCCTCAGACGCCTTGTTGCGATATTTCTCAAAAGAGTTTGCGCCCTCACCTTACCCTTTGAGAGGAACATGTTTTACTTGTGTTGAATAAAAAAGGATTTCCGGGCCTGGTGTGGTACATGGATTCCGACCAGAAATACTACAAGGTTCTTCAGAGACTGTTTCAAACCACAAGGGTTTTAGGGGCATGTTTGTGTTTATCTAACACGGTGAAGAAGTGGATAGTATTCAAAAGCGTCCAGTAGCCGCTTCCCATACTTTCTCCTCGATAAAGATGTTCCTCAAATTATGTCCAGGAGAGGCCTAATGGCTTAGTACTAGTTGTAACAAAAATAGTAGATGCTGGGGCGAGTTTGATCGTTGTTTGTGCCTTGTCGGTGGGTTCCCAAGTAAAAAGACTAACAAGGGAATTCTTTTTCTTGTCTTAATGTGGGTCTTAGCCAGGCGTATACTTGGAGGGTATGAGTCTAAACTTTCTTTCATAACGCTTCTGTTTTTATTATGTTTCAAAAACTTTTTCTATTTGCAGCTTTGTCCAGGGCAAGATTTACCCCTGAAATGGAGATCCTTTCAGACGAAATAGACATGGCGCGGTTGATGATGGACGCCTGTCTAGATGAAGAAACTATTCCAATCCCCCCTCCTCCTTCAGTAAGTCATTTTACTTTTCCATAAAATTTCTAATTCTCGCCTTATCTAACATTGCGGTGTCTTTCAGAAAAGGAGTACAAGGAAAGACCGCGAAAATGAAAGCGCGGCGGACAACGTCGAAGGCGTTGTGGCTGATGATGGGGCTGACCCCGCCCATCTCAATGACGCCTTTGGGGACAATGAGCCTACTGAAGCCCCCTTTGCTGGATATAATCCAATGAAGGATCAAACGGGGGTTGATGATGATGGCGAGCACCTCTTCCACGAAGATGAGGAGGTCACCGAAGGTGCCCAGGACGGTGAGGAGACCGTTCAGAACGCCGGGGGGAACGGTGACCATGAACCCCTTGGCGAAGATGAATACGCTGGGGTTCCCTTCACCGATCTTCCTACTGAGGTCAAGCTGACCCGAGCCTGCACCGCCGTCGCTGAGATGCATTCGATTGAGGCGGATGCAGAGGTGATCAAGAAGGAAGGAAAAAACACTTTCTTCCCACTAAGGGAAGCCTGGTTTGAGGTAGGCGCTCTCATCACTTTTATTCCTTTTTATACTTGTTTGAACTTTAAAGTGTGACTAACTTCAACTGTCTTAACAGCTGTCCGCCAGGCTTCATGGGATGTCTGAGGTTTATGCTCAGGCGTTGCTCCAAGAAGAATCGTCAGGCGCTGAACTGGCGGAATCAAAGAAGAAGGCTGAAGATCTGGCGCTGCAGATCGACGACCTCAAAAAGGAGCATGCCGACGCCCTTCAATCTATGYAGGACAGGGCAAAAAGCGCCGAGGACGCCCTGAAGAAGGCTGAGGAGGCGAAGAAGAGCGCCGAGAGGGACCTGGCCACTGTTCGCCAGGAGTTGGCTGATTTGAAGGCTGCTGAGACCACCCA
>SNQN01004105.1:29197-54633 GCA_008642245.1 Bassia scoparia
GGTAGAGTTTTAAGAAGTTAGGCGCGAAAACCCCCCTAAAACACCCCAAAATGGCCTAAAACACCATTTCACGTCCTAAAATGATCTTGTTGTGTCTAAACGAGTGCAATATATCCCTAGGAAGRTTAAATGAATGTTTTAGGACATGATAAAGATTTAAAACCAAGTAATGGGTAATTAAATTTTTAATAAGTTAGGCGCGAAAACCCCCTAGAACACCCTAAATGCCCAAAAAATCCAGTTAACGTCCTAAAATGACCTTGTTGTCTCTAAATGAGTTTAATAAAGCCCTTGAAAGCTTAAATGAATGTTTTAGGAAATGCACAAGATTTAGAATCATGTAACGGGTAGAGTTTTAAGAAGTTAGGCACAAAAACCTCCTAAAACGTCATTTCACACCCTAAAATGATTGTCTTGTGTCTAAACGAGTGTAATCAAGCCCTATGAATATTATATGAATATTTTAAGACATTATCAAACTTTAACACCAAGTAATGYTTAGTGTTTTAAGAAGTTAGGCGCAAAAACCCTCATAAAATGCCTTAAAATGACCTAAAGCGTCATTTCACGTCTTAAAATTACCTTTAAACGAGTGCAATAAAACCCGGCCCTAGAAATATTAAATTAATGTTTTTAGGACATTATCAAGCTTCAAAATCATGTAATGGGTAGATTTTTAAGAATTTAGTTGCGAAAACCCCCTAAAAACGCCCTAAAATGCCCTAAAATGCCAAAATGACCTTGTTGTGTTTAAATAAGTGCAATCAAGCCCTAGGAAGCTTAATTAAATTAATGTTTTAGGACATGAGAAAGCTTTAAAACCATGTAATAGGTAGATTTTTAAGAAGTTAGCCGCAAAACCCCCTTAAATGCACTAAAATGGCCTAAAATGCCATTTCATGGCCTAAAATGATCGTGTATGTTATGTCTAAATGAGTGAAATCAATCCCTGTAAAGCTTATATAAATGCTTTATGACATTAACAAGCTTTAAAACCATGTAATGGGTAGAATTTTAAGAAGTTAGGCGCAAAAACCCCCTAACGCCCTAAAATGGCCTAAAACACTTGTTATTGCCTAAAACCATCTATGTATATGCATTATGTTTATGCTAACACATTTATTATAGAATCATACGAGAAAAATATTGTTGAGATCCAAAAGAAGGATCCACAAACCAACCCTCACAAGGTTTTCTTTGAGATTGTCGGCGGGAGGAAGAAGGGAAAAGTTCRTYGTTTGGGTAGCAGTGCAGATCTAGCTTTACTACAAGAGGTCATCTAGGGGTACATACACTTCCTCTAACACATGGACTACTTTTGTTATTTCTCGGCTTTTTGACAGTGATTGGAGGAGTCTGAGTGGGCTAGAGAAGTGTTAAAGAGGGAGTGAGTGAGTCTTGAGTAAGAGCTCCTAACGATGGAGCGAGAGCGTTTGCAAACTATACATGCTCGAGACGAGTATATTTCTGAGCTGAAGGCCACCTTGGATCGTTAGAACCTGATTGTCAACCTGCAATGTAGTAGGAGTTCTTCCTGTTTCACTCATAAGGACGACAATCCTCGTGACACTCCGGCCGGTGGTGGATTGACACCATGAGCTACATAGGCCTTGTATTAGCTTAGAATATAGCATTACAAAAGTAGGTACTATGTGTATGTATATAAAAACAATTATGGACAAACGTTTTAACACATTTTGTGAAAACATTTGCATTTTGATTTAATGCTTAAGGTTTATGGATGATTGAAATGTATGAGGAATACTTTAGTATATTCTTATTAATTATTTAATAAAAGAAGGTATTTTGCAGGGTAAATTACTAATTTAAAAACAAGTATTTAATTTTTTTATTAAAAACGTTAATTAGCGGTCGATAAAAAACAATTTTATTTAAAATTAATTTTGCTTTTTACCAACCTCTGAACGGGGTAATTAATTTTTTTATCTCTATTTATTTATTTATTAAGTTTATCGACCACTGAAAACGTTTAGTAAAGTATTTACCTTATACATTTTGGAGCAAAATTTTTCCGCGAAAAACTACTTTTGATCGTCAACGATCAGTAGAGTCAATATATAATTTGACATCAAGACAGATTACGGACCGTTGATGGTCGATAAACCATATAAATACCAACTATTGGCGGTCAGTATTTGACGTCTAGCTTAAGCGGGCGGTGATCACTGACTATTCTTAATCGTCGGTGATCAACGTCTATTTTGGATATGATATATAGGTCATTACGTATGGTAAAATTTTACCGAACATTCAAGGTTAGTAAAGTCCTAATTAGCGTCTAAAGCAATACCGATCGTTATACGGGCGCCAGGGTGTCACCGAGATGGATAGGATCTGGTCCCTCTACCTCGGGCGTACGACTCTTGATGATGACTTTGGATTGGTAGAATTGAATTCTCGCTTTTGCATAGTGTGAGTATGCTTGGAATTGTGTGTATTATACTTGAAAACACGAGTAGAGGAAGTCGCCAGCGCACTCTTTCCGAAAGCTGCGGAACCCGCTTAAAGCCTTGCCGAGACATAATGCAAGGCGAAGGACTCCATAGTCTGGTCGTGCACCAAAGGTCATGAATAATGGGAAAAGGGTAAGGGAGAAGTAGTGCATCCCCCTCCCCCCAACCCCACCCCCCCCCCCCCCCCCCATCTAGCGACCTCTACTCATTCATTGCAAATCCATTATCAAAAAGACAATTGAAAGTGCAAGTTACACTGAAGAGGGGGGTGAATTCAGTGTTGTCCGAATGTTGTAAATTTTTCGAGTAATTATAAGAACAGTTGTAGAACAGTTCTTAAGCAGTGGAAATGAAAAAGCAATAAATCAACAACACATGGATTTAATGAGGTTTGACTTCTAATAAGTCTAAATCCTACACTCACTCACTCTTTTTATTTATCAACTCAGAGAAACAAAAAGAATAGCACTCAATCACTTATACACCTATGCACAAGATGATTCCCCAACTTCCACCTATGGAAGTTCGACTCAACCACCAACTATGATGGTTCAAATGAAGTAAATCCCTAATTAACTTCCCCAGCAAACTGAACTTACATAATGCTCAAATACAACAGTTTACTCTCTACAACAATGAGCCTTAATATGCTCAGAAAGGAAGTAGATTAAGTTCTATGTGGTATTAGGGTTTATGCTAGGTTTGAGAGCTTGAGAGAATGCCTTTGTGTAAGAATCCGGAAATTATGCGTGCAAAAAGCTTAGGGTTTGTGTGCATGCTGATTTCCTTAAGTAAGCATTTGGTTGGTGAATATTACACGGTATCATGAGAATATATTTTTCTCAAAAATATGTAATTTATTCCAAGGAAAATATATTCACTGGTTTTATTTGTTAACAAACAAAATCAATATGAGATCATATAATATACTAACCATACTTAAGGAAATCTTACTTGCACAACAAACCATGCATCCATTCAATTTTGAAAACAATTTTTCGCGGAAAGAAAACTTTCCCAAAATACGAATGCATGAAGTAAACCCTAGAGGACTGAGCTAGTTCAGATCTATTCCCAAACTGTTCCACTCCACCAACTTTATTTGTAGTTGTGTATGACAAGTGACCGAGGTATCTTGTCATCCACAACTAGCTCATCTCTCTAGTTTCAAACCTTTATAATGCATTGCAAACCTTCATACCACTTACATTGCATCTAAGACCCAAATATATAAAACTATGATCTTCGTCATCATTCAAACTTCAAGACTTGGCATCATGAGCTTCATCTTTTTCATCCATTGAAGTTGTACTTTAACACTTGTACATACAAACAAAAACATGCATGCAATATAATAGTTCAATGGGGTTTGTCATCAAACAAAACTCAAATCAGGTGTAGATACCTACGTTTCTCCTTCCATAAAGGCCAATGATATAACTATACCACATTGCAGTTGGTCCAATTCTAAAGAACAACTGCCTTAAACAATGCTCTAAAATCTTGATTTGCAAAACCGAAGCACCTTTTCTTGCCCAAAGAACCCTTAAAAATAAATTTTACTTTCAAATTGATTTTAACTTCTTTTTAGACATTTTTCTATAATTTTTCGGAATTTTTCTAAGCATTTTCGGCAACTATCAGAATTTTCAACCATTTAATTAATTTTGCGATAATTAATTAAATTATGAAAAAAAATCAAAATTCACGAAATTTTGACACAATGCACTATTTTTTACAAGGAGTTTTGTGCATATTTTTCCATAATTTCTGAAGTTGTGGAAAAATAGTTATGAGTTCCCTATGCAAAAACACGTACCCGAGCGAAACGGCTCATTTCGAGAGCTTTGGGGCCYCACCCGAGCGTGGGGCCCAAACGAATATCTCCCAAAATCAATCAGTGATATTGTATCAAAATTTCGCGATCAACTAAAATCAAATGATATTTTATTTCGATTTTATATTATACGCAATTTTCAAAATAGGTAAGGGAAATCAGCCAAAAAATGGCAAGATACTGGGCGCAATTACGCCCAGTTTTGGGCGTAATTGCCCAAATTCTTTCCTATTTTGGCTTTGGCCTAGAAATATAGGTCGCCCCCCTCTCATTTGTAATTTTGGACGATAAAAGCTCGCTATTCTCTCTCTCTCGTCCATACTCTCTCCTTCTCTTCCACAAACTCTCAAAGAAACTCTTTCAAATTAAATACACACTCAAAACATATTCAATACACCTTCAAACCAAGAGATCAAGACATTCAAAGCAATCGTTCGAAAATTGTTCGGCCACGCATTGTTGCACTTTGTGAGGCGATTTCGATTTCAAATCTAACTATTATTTTTGCTTCTTGTCTTATCTTGGATAGCGATTCGAGGTAAGTCATTTTCTCCTTCCTTCATGTATATTCTAAGTCTTATTCTTGTACATACTTTCTCCATTACCATTAATTTTGCTAATTAAAGACTTACTAATTGATTGTCACGCCTAATAAGATAATTATGAACAAACGGTTTAGGATCCTTGAATTTGGACCTAATTCAAAGCGACAACAATTATTAGTCTTACATGCATTAATCCACTTGCCTAGTAACAACTAAGGATCAATACGGACATATATGTTGTTCGATATTACAATTGGTGAATTTTCAATGAGACCTAGTAGAGGCCGCTAGATGAGACTCTTTTTCAATCTATAAAATAATTCTTTTTCTTATCAATTTCTCTTTTTCAAATTTGATGATGAGACTCTTTTCACTCAGAAACAAAAAGATCTAAAAAAGAAATTCAAAATCAAAATGGACATGCTCGAGAGGCCCTCTTTCATAGCTCCACAAAATAGTCCATTACTCTCCGTTCACCTTAAGCAAACAATCAATATCCATTGCAACCCCATTGAGCCTACTAGCCATTTTCTTTCATACACACATCAAAATACCATACCAAATAATGACAAGAAAAGTTCAAAGCAAAATTCATTTCAAAGCCTCAAAAGCTAAAGTGATTCCAAAGTCAACATCAAAGTGCAAAGTCAAATCAAAACCTCAAGTTCAATTGTCATGTTTTCAAAAACAAAAGCTTGTCAAAGTCCAGTGCAAAAACAAAAATCAAGTACAATTCAAGCCTTACACCCTCAAACCTAAGCCTACATTGCAACCTCAAAAGTCCTCTCCAAAAGAGCATTGTCCATCACTTCCATACACGACCTCACGAACTACGATCGGTCTGATTCCGTAAGGATACGTAAGTAGCTTCACCTCGAGGTTCGACCAAAGTAATAAAAATAAATCGAGGTTCATCTCAATGAGTGGTTTGGTTCTCTAGAATTCAAAAATCCCTCTTCTAGTCTAGATCCTGACGTAGACTCAATTTCGATCCTACATCTCAAGACCAATTGTGTCAGCCTCACGTTTGTGTCAACCCTTAGTCAACAATTTCAACCTTTCTATTTTTTGAATCATATACTATTCTTCAATCGACCCATTAGACTCTTTCGACTCAACCAACATGGGGGGCTTAGTGCCCATGTAATTTCAAATGTCAACTTCAAGTTGGGGGGGCTCCATTCATTATACAAGTTGCCTCAAGTACACTTCCAACTTTAGCGTAGCCTCTCTCAGGGGCTAGCTCATCAAGTTCCAACCTTCAAGATCAACACTCTTGCATAGGATTAGAAAGATCCACTCTCTGACCTCAGTCTTAGTCTCCCTCGAGTCAAAATAAAGTCAAAATCAACTCTAGAGTCGAAGTCTAAGTTCAAATTCAAACCTAACCTCAAAGGGCATTGAGTCATCATTATTTAACTCAACTTCACAGCAAGCCACTATAACTACAACACCCCTGATCGTTGTAGGTCTTCAATTTCATTGTAACAAAATTGATTGTTGCAATTCTCCAACCCTGATAGTTGTAGTTCTACATTTCTCTTGCGATAAAACCGATCTTCACAAGATCTCAATTTCAACTTCAAAGCTTTGAAACCAAATAGTCCACAACAATTTTGATCTTTGGGGATATTCAATTTCAGCCCACAATAATCCTGATCATTGTGGATGTTCAATTTCAGCCTGCAAAAAATCATGACCGTTGTGGATGACCTTAGACCACAACAACTCTGATCGTTGTGGTCGTTCAATTTTAGCCCACAATAATCCTGATCATTATGGATGTTCAATTTTAGCCTGCAACAAATCCTGACCGTTGTGGATGACCTTAGCCCACAACAACTCTCTATCGTTGGTGGTAGTTCAATTTTAGCCCACAACAACTCTGATCATTGTGGATGTTCAATTTCTGCCTACAACAAATCCTGACCGTTGTGGATGACCTTAGCCCACAACAAATCTGATCATTGTGGTCATTCAACTTTAGCCCACAATAATCCTGATCATTGTGGATGTTCAATTTCAGCATGCAACAAATCCTGACCGTTGTGGATGACGTTAGCCTACAACAATTTGACCATTGTAGATGACCTTAGCCCACGACAATTTGATCGTTGTGGATGACCTTAGCCTACAACAATCCTGTCCGTTGTGGATGACCCTTTAGCCTGCAACGATCCTGACTGTTGTGGATGACTCTTCCTTCAATTTTAGCCCACGACAACCCTGATCGTTGTGGATGACTTTCCTTCAATTTCCAAATTAGCCTACGATCTCACCATTGTGGATGATCTTTCTTCAATTTTGGCCCATAAGCTAACCGTTGTGGACGGTCCTTCAACTTCAATTTCAATCTTCAAACCAATCAAATTCAAATCTCGAACTCACAAAAAACCCGACATTTGTGAGATTGCATATGCTCATCAATATGTGTTATTTCAATTAAACTTGCATGCTTGTCAAAACTTCTCCAATTGTCGAACCTGAAGTAATTTTAGAGGCAATTCAATTTCAAGATCTGAAGGAACAAGGAGCTTCCGAAAGCTATTACACCCATAGGTGCATGTAAAAGTAACCTTTGTTTTGCAGGTACCGAGCACTTTGACTACTGTCTTACGAGATTTACATCTCTACAGACACAACCAAAGTGGGGGGCTTCTGTAGATACCTACATTTGTCCCTCCATAAAGGCCAATGATATAACTATACCATATTGCAATTGGTCTAATTCTAAAGAACAACTGCCTTTAACAATGCTCTAGAATCTCGATTTGCAGAGCAAAAGCACTATTTCTTGCCCAAAGCACCCTTAAAAATAATTTTTAATTTCAAAATGATTTTAACTTATTTTTAGACATTTTTCGGGATTTTTCTAAGCATTRTGGGCAATTTTCGGAATTTTCAACAATTTAATTAATTTTGCGATAATTAATTAAATTATGAAAACAATTCAAAAATTCACGAAATTTTGACACAATGCACTATTTTTCACAAAGACTTTTGTGCATATTTTTACATAATTTTTGAAGTTGTGGAAAAATAGTTATGAGTTTCCTAAGAAAAAACACGCACCCGAGTGAAATGACTCATTTCGGGAGCATCGGAGTTGCACCCGAGCGTGGGGCCCACACGAATATCTCCCTAAATCAATCAGTGATTTTGTGTCAAAAATTTTCCATCAAATAAAATTAAATGATATTTTATTTCGATTTTATATTATACACAATCTTCATAAAAGGCAAGGGAAATCAGCCAAAAAATGGCAAGATACTGGGCGCAATTGCGCCCAATTTTGGGCGTAATTGCACCCAAATTCTTGCCTTTTTTGGCTTTGGCCTATAAATATAGGCCGACCCCCCTCTCATTTGCAATTTTGGACGATAAACGCTCGGCTATTCTCTTTCTCTCTCGTCCATACTCTCTCCCTCTCTTCCAAAAACTCTCAAAGAAACTCTTTCAAATTCAATACACATTCAAAAACATATTCAATACACATTCAAATCATGAGATCAAGGCATTCAAAGCAATCGTTCGAGGATTGTTCGACCACGCATTGTTTCACTTTGCGAGGTGATTTCGATTTCAAATCTAACTATTATTTTTGCCTTTTGACTTATCTTGGATAGCGATTCGAGGTAAGTCAGTTTCTCCTTCCTTCATGTATATTCTAAGTCTTATTCTTGTACAAACTTTCCCCATCACCATTAACTTTGCTAATTAAAGACTTACTGATTGATTGTCACGCCTAATAAGATAATTATGAACAAACGGTTTAGGATCCTTGAATCTTGACCAAATTCAAAGCGACAACAATTAATAGTCTTACATGCATTAATCCACTCGCCTAGTAACAACTAAGGATCAATACGGACATATATGTTGTTCGATATTACAATTGGTGAATTTGCAATGAGACCTAGTAGAGGCCGCTAGATGCGGGGGTGTGTTGTGCACCACTTCGCCCTTACCCTCGTCCCGTAATCCAGATCTGGTGCACTACCTAACATGGAGTCCTTCGCCTTGCATGCACTATGCCAGCAAGGCTTAAAACGGGTTCCGCAGCTTCCCGAAAGAAGTGCGGTGGCGACTTCC
The DNA here is from genome assembly GCA_008642245.1 of Bassia scoparia. Taxonomy (NCBI): domain Eukaryota; kingdom Viridiplantae; phylum Streptophyta; class Magnoliopsida; order Caryophyllales; family Amaranthaceae; genus Bassia; species Bassia scoparia. Next base: position 38,146 of record SNQN01004105.1, read on the forward strand.
TCTATTCGATTTCGAGTTTTTATGACCCTCAATGCCAAGCATACTCACACTATGAAAAATAGCAAGAATTCAATTCTTCGCAATACGGTGTCTCACCGAGACTGTACCCCGTGGAGCAGAGGGACCAGACGCAGTCCGGTCCGGTGACGCACCACGCCCGTACAATAAGGAACTCAACAAATTCCCCTTTTTTGATGATGACAAACCCTGAAGTCCCCCCTGTAAATAATATCATTAGTTTTAAGAACTTTTCACAAAAATTTTGAATTCTTAAGATAAGAACTCAAGGCACTGGTCTCGTACGGTTTCTGTATTTAAGCATCATTCACAAGTACACTAGTTCACAACTAACTAACAACAGTTTAAGAAAGAGTTACTAAGTACCATAGGCAAATACTAATTAGACTCAGAGCTCTTAGACTTAAAGATGCATCCGCAAAAAGGACATCAGTTTGTTTAGACTTATTTCTAAGCCATTAGGGTGAAAAGAAGTAAAGTGCTTTAAATACACTTACTTTCAGACCACTCAAGTCCGCCACCTCTAGCAAGGCAATCAGCCTTGCTCTAGTTGTTGCAACACACACAAATTGTTACAAAAAACCTGCTTCCCCTTAAGATCACATAGGCAGAAGAGACCAGAACTTCACACATGCTTCCCCCTTTTGGCATCATCAAAATAATCAGAGGAACAAAGAAATTAACTAATAACAAAACACAACCAGTAGTCGACACTAGTAGAAAAATTGCCTTACGTAACCATCATTTTTGGGCTTTAGGTAACCAACATCGATGGTTACCTCTGTAGCAGTTACCTAAAATCAATTTATTTGTAACCAACAAAATGATGGTTACAAATAACATGTTACTGGTAACCACTTTCTTAAATGTTGGTTACATATATACCCTTAATCACATTGACTTTTTGGTTTTGATGGTTACCTAAAGAACCTTATATGTAACCGTCAAAACATATGATGGTTACTTATAKTGACTTTTTTTTGGCTTTTTTATTGGCTAACCAAGAGTTCACATATAATTGTACACATTATTGTAAATAATAAAAAGAGCCCAAATAAAAAAGGAAAAATTAACAGGAATAATCCCACCTTTGGGTGGTCTTCCAAAAATAAACCGACCTTTGGATTATCTCGAATAATCCGACCTTTGGGGCTTATCTTCCAAAAATAAACCGGATGACTTGCAACCTGAACAACCGGTTGAAATTAGATTTAATTATTTGTTTTCCTTTTTTTTGTTACTCTTAGCCTACTAATCTRTCTATCTCCTCTGGTTCTTTCTCTCTCATCTTTCTCAGCCCCACCATCTAATCAACCCAGCAACCATGATGATAGCTCAGCCCAGCCACCACCACCCTGCACCTGAGTTCCTGACCAACGACACCACCACCCTGCAACTACCATTACCGCAACCATGCTTTGATCTAACAACAACAGCGCCCAAATACCCAATTCACTTGGGAGATACTGATTGCATATCTTATGTTTATCTTCTTAAGTTTTATTATGTGTAATATTTATCACAGAAACTAATGTGTAGCAATCAGTGAGTCTAACACTCTAACTTGATCTCTGGATATACTTGGCAAAAATTAACATTAAGCATTAAACAACTCCCTCTGCACAACGGGTTACACTCGACTATAGGTGTCAGAACGAGGTTGTGTGACTTTCATTGGGTTGTGTCTACATGCCAGACGCGACCATTGATTAGAGATTTTGCCTGATTCTGGTCCAAAATTGAGATTTTGGGATGTCTGACTGTAAAAGACTCTTAAATTCCTGGAATGAAATAAATTATGCTTAGATGTGCGTATGTGGGCGTGTGGTTGTGTGGTGGTTGTGGTGCGACTGTGTGGGTGACGGCTATGGGTGACGTGGCAGGTGGCCTGGTTGAGGTGGGTGATGTGGCAGGTGGCATGGGTGAGGTGGCAGGTGGTTGTGGTGCTGGGTAAGGGGTGGTGAGGGATGGTAGTTAGTTTAGGATTAATTATGGTTTAATTTTAGATAATTTAAGTTTAATTTAGTTTCAACCAATGACAACTTGACACGTGACGTATTAACCTAATCAACAGGTAAAAACTGGTTACCAACCGGTTAGGGTACATTTTTGGAAGATCCACCTAAAAGGTCGGATTATTTTGAAATAATCCAAAGATGGGTTTATTTTTGGAAGACCCACCAAAGGTGGGATTATACCTATTAATTTTTCCAATAAAAAAATACTATAATTATTATTAAATTGACAATTATAAAATTCAATTTTATATTTAATTATAAAAATATATAATACATTGTTTTATGGAACTATACATTGTAAATGATTAAAAATAACATCAAACTAATCAACCCAATATTTGGGTATTATTTAATAACAAGAGCAAAAACCTGAAAACGTAAGAAAGGGCACTAAATCAAAGGCATAAAATCCTCATTTCAACTCTTCCTTCAACATTGTGTCATAGAATTCTCTCTAAAAGGTTAACTTTCTCTGCAGCAGGTGATGAAGATTCTATACTCTTTGCTCGTGCTTTCTTCATTTTCGAGCCTTGCCTGAAACAAAGCCCCAATAGAGGCACAGGGTTATAGTAATTTTGATATCATAGTTTAAAACAATTGAAGAAAATAAAAAGGTAAACACAAAAATTACGAACACACACACACACACACACATTAAGACCTCAGAATCTAATAGCAAACTAATAATCACCTCATGTTCATGACCTGCTCCTATAAAGCCTTCTCACTTCCTCTAGTAGGTAGCAGGCTCCTACTCCTACAAAGACTCGCAAATTACCCTAAACTCCTGCTCCTAAAAAGGTAAACACAAAAATTACAAAGACACACACATTAGGCCCTAAGAATCTAATAGTTAACTAATAATAATCACCTCATGTTCATGAGTCATGACTCATGACCTGTTCCTACAAAGCCTTCTCACTTCCAAAAATAGGAGCAGGAAAAAACAAGAATGATTACAATCTGTTCGTTAAAGTATATTACAAATTACAATATGTTTGTTCAAGTATATAACTTCCACTAGTAAATTAAACTAGTAAAAACAAATGCTATTAGATTGGTTAATTACGGAATTAAGACTCAAATGTTGATGGTCATATTAATGGACCAAAAAAGGTAGATTTTATACACTAGGAATCAAAGAATGTGCATTTTTATTATTACTCAAATGTTGACCAGGGTATTTGTCGATTTGTGCTACTTTTGGCACAATACTAAGCCCTTAAACAARAGTAGTATAGTGCAATAACACAGTTAATCAATATCTTACTATTAGGTAAGTGCCAACATGAATATATGCAATGCAAGAAGACAACAACACCATCAAATTTATCAGCGTTTTATACCAATCATATCAGGTAGTTCTCCTTTAATTGACCTTTTAAATGTATAAGACACATTACTAGCCGAAGTTTCTTATGTTACCATCAATTTACTACTACATGATTCAAGTTTATTATGCTAAGAAATATATAACACAATTAACATCTATACTTAATGCTAAACTGACAGCAAATAGAACAACAAGCATAAAATACTCACCAAATTTTCTATCATTAGACTTCTCTTAAACTAACATACTCTCCAAATTTTGAAAGCAAAAATATTTATCATAAACTAGGTAGTTGAAGCCAACTTAATTCTGAAGTTCACAACTAGAGTCCAACAACCACTACCAATATGGAACTTGCCAAAGTGATACCACAAAGGTCGAGAAGCATGTAGCCTCAATCCTTCGGTGAGGGTCGGATAAAAGTTTATTTCAAGACAAGCAAAGGCCAGATAAGACAGAATAACTAGAAACAGTAGAAGATGAAGCATTTGACTCTTTTTCATGCTGAAACACAAGGATTAGGAGAGGCATCAGAACATGAACGAGTAATTGAAATTGCTCACTAAAACAATAAATTAACATTATTGACAATGTAGTGAGCAAAACAATACCCAGGATATCGAGAGGATTACCTCCGTATCACACTTAGGCACCTTAACAGAAGAGAATTGCAACATACATAAGACAGAAGTACAGAACTATAAAACAGGTGTGGAGCAAGTAATGAAGAGTTGAAAAACACATTGAATTAAGAACGGCCGGAGACACTAAGCATAAAACATACTAGATAATGCAGATTGAAGCTTATTTAAATCTGGTCCTTCTACATGCTTAATAAGGGTAAACTCTAAGCAGTGAATACCATGTTTCAACTGCAACCAAATCTCCAAAGACGTCAGTGATGGAGGAGATGCAATGGAAGCAAAAAACACGCCAGTCAATAAAAGATAACGAAGACAAACAAACAACACCACCATGTTCATACATGATTACTAGATCAACCAACTGTAAGTCATTTCCATGATCTCCAAGACTCCAGGTAACTTGAGGAAAGGGAAAATTGTAATCGTATTTTCAGCTATGATAATTAATTATGCATTAATAGCACAAAAACAGCACAAAAACAGCAGAGCACATAAACCCTAATCTTATAWAGAACTCACCTTGGTGCTATTCAGGCCATAAAACCACCCTAAAACAATAGCAATTCATCTCCAAAAAACACCTCAATTCAGCCCTAACCTAACTCGTACTTGGCAAAACCTAAAGCACATACAATCTGAATTCAGCCACCAAACCACTCCAATTCTATCCCAAAACCACCTGCAGCCCCCAAAACCACTTGGCCTAACGKTGCGACTCTAAAATACCCAGCCCCAAGACCCTTGAACCTCGCAATAGCCCCCAAAATTGCTCAAAAAACCAAAAAATCGAACAGTAAAGGAAATTGACACATAAAAAATCAATATAAACTAGGCACAATAAACCTCAACGAAATTTGAAGAAACAAGCCTCAACAGTTCATAAAATTCGAACAATAAATTTTGAACAAAAAACCCTAAAATTTGAACGAAATTCAAACAAACAAGAAAATTCGAACAATAACACAATTAAACATGAAATTTAGGGAAAGGAAAGGAAAGAAAAGAAGATTACTTTGCAAAATCAAAGCCCTAACATTAGAATGCAGCGGAATGAGAAATGAAATCCCAATGAAATTGCTTTTTTCTGTTAAAAAAATCAACAATTTAGTAGGCTAATTAGAAACGACTCAAACGAGATTATGAATTCGAATGGAGGAGGAGAAGATGGTGAAGTGATGAAGATGATGCTGGAGTTTTTGGAGAGTGAAATCGTGAAGAGGGAGAGAGAATGCCAAAAAAATTGGTGGGTGTGAAGGAGTTGGAACCAATATATTTTGACTATTAAATATTTGTAACCAACAAAAAATATAGTAGTTACAAATAACATGTTTAGTTTATAGTAAACTCACTTTAGGTAACTTACAATTTTTGTAAGTTACTTTTAATTTTATTGGTAACCAACAATAATGTGATGGTTACAAATAATTGTTAGATGTAACCTACTTTATCAAATGTTGGTTACAAAAAAGTAATTTGTAACTAATAATGAGTATGATGGTTACAAATAAAGGGTTACCTATGTCAATTTTTCCACTAATGGCGAACTACTAATTATATTAAGTTTAAGCCATTGTAAGTAACTCATCAAACAGCATTCTAAGGATGCTGATTCCACCATTGTTCCTGCAAAAGTACTAAAGCTACATGTCTTAAATAATAGTTATTACAGACTAGTAGTAGACCAAATTACGTAAAAGCAATGTTTTTGTAATTTGGGAAGGGGGAAAACTAGATATAGAGTTCAATGAAAATAGAGGGGTTAGCAGCAAAATATTTTTAGAAGAAAGAGACAAATTTAATTAGCTCCAGAGTCATTTTCAGTTCCATCTTCATCCTCCTCTTCCTACGGGTCCTCAGAAGCAACATCGTCACATTCCTCAGCATCTTCTTCTGCAATATCCTCAGAGACCAATTCATCATCCTCATTATTAGCAAAGGGAGTTGACTCTTCAGAGCCCTCAAAATCCTCTTTCTCCTTAATATCTACTTAGTCAAGACATGTCTCAACTCTTTTGTAGGACTCCTGAAGTGCAGAACAAAGCTCACTCACACTATTCATCATGTTCCGCATCATCTGATTCTGGTCACTCAATTGCTTCACTAAGGCATAGGTAGCCTGAACTAATTRTGTACTYGACCTAGKAAAACTTMCATTCCCCTTAGCTTCATCCTTCATCTTCAGAWCACCYCCTGCATATGTCATGCCCTTCTGCCCTATAATCTGAATAGTGAGGTGAGACATGGTGCCATGGTCAGCCACCATCGAAATCTTCCAGTGATTGAATATCAAGGTCAACCATCCTCCATAGGGCAGTGCATGCTTTGCCTTCTCCACACGACAGATCATATTTCCTAACACCATGGTAGGTAGGTTGACAGGAATGTGTTCCATGATACAATAAATAAGAACACTATCCATCAATCGTACACTCATTCTACCTTGTGCTCTAGGAAACACAATCTTTGAGGCTATTGTGAGAAATATCCTTATGATTGGCTCCTTTAAATGGCCAATGGTGTACACCTGCTTAGGCTTAGGTGGACCAGTAAACAATCTGGTCTGGATCTGGTCTGTTGTGACACCTTTAACTGTGGACCAATTCTCACTAGAGTAAACATCAATCCCCTTGGTTMGGACCTTGAGAAATTCAGCCAACTTTCTCTCAAACTGATTTATCGGAATGCCCTTAACAAAAGCAAAGTAAGACCCGTCGTCCATAGTATGCAGTTGTTCATAAAATTCCTCTACCAATGGAATAAACAAATCAAGCTCTTTGGCAAACAACACAGACCACTTCTGAAAAACTAAAGCATCTAATTTCATGCAAAAAATTCTATTCAACCTAACTCTTAGCACTAGAAAACCCAACCAGAATTTTCCCATCCTTTAAATCAAATATAGAGGCTTAGGAGTGATAGACTTACTTTTCTTGGGTTTTGAACCCTCAACAACAACAATAGCAGCTTGTTTCCTCTTTTTTCCTGTTGGGGACTGGTTTAGTTGTGCTTCCTACATAACCTCCTTTCCCTTGGAAGCTTTAGCACCCTTCTTGGCAACCGAATTCACCCTTGTGCCCTTGCTAGCACCAGCCTTCAGACCCTCCTTCTAAGCAACTTCCCCCTCAACTTCAGCATCTCCTCAAAAACCTTKTTTTTTAATTTCTCATCTAGTTTGGGTGTTGGGGTTTTAAACTTTGCAGGTTGGGCTGGTTGATTTGTGATGGTAYGCTTGACAATCTCCTTCTCAACTTTCTTAACCACTTTTGATGGCGATTTCTTTGCGGCAACTTTCTTTGCCTTCATCGCCTTTCTCATAGCCCCAATGACATCATCCTTCTCAACTTCCTCTTCTACCTCTTGATCACTCGGTTTTGTTTCACCAACTAGTTCCAACTCCTTCGGCTCAGATTCTTCCACTCTCTCAGACTCCTCTACCTTCTTCGACTCCTCAGGCTTAGATTCCTCAACTGGTTTTGGTGAGGAATCCTTTGGTTTTGAATTGCTAAGATTTTAGGGAGTGATGGTTTTTGTAACTTTGGGAGTGGCGAATTTTATGATTTTGGCGATGGATTTTGGAGTTACAGCTTTTGTGGTGGTTGATTTTATGGCGGATTTAGGAGTGGCTGATTTTGTGGTGGTGGCTTTTGTAGTTGCTGGTTTCTTTGAATTTCTCCTTATTAAGGGTTCCTCCTCTTCTTCATCAACTTCCTCCTCCAAAACATCCTTTACCACTGTTTCGATCACTTTGTCGACTTCCATTGTTGATTTCTTAGTTTTGATTTCAGTAGATTCGCTAACCTCCTTCTCAACCAACCTTGTGCTTCTTATTTAGACATGATCGAACTTAAATTCCTCTGTTTTGAGCACCAAAAAATTAAGAACAGAAGACTTGAACAACTTTAGTTTCAAGAATTCGAGTGAGAAAAGAAGAATTAAGAAATTTAAGGTTTGAGAGAGAATATATAAGCAAGAAGGGAAGGAAGAAAATCAGAAAAATTATGAAATAAGGAAACTAAAGTATGATCACATGCATGAGTATATATGGAAGAAGGCAAGTGTGAACATCAACGGATATTTTGCAAGATTTCGAAATTAATTATCCGTTCTTATAAACTGTAGTTGCAATAAATGCAGTCGTCACTTCATTTATTTTTATATTTTGAAGTTTTGAAAATAAAAAAAGTAGTTAAAAATAACCGCCTCAAGAATCTGGTTTCAAAGTGGTTTGCAACTAGTCTGTGCCAACTTACTTTTTCAAGACTTATGCTAAAGTACCTAAGTACTAAATTGATTAATTCAGCATCGCATAAGAACTTTGTGAACCCTATGAAGCAGAAAGAAAGAAGAATATACACAGAAGAAAAAGAATAGAAAAGAATATATACAAAGTGGCATCATTTGACTAGCCAAAGGGGCAAGTCAAAACCTAAGAGCTCATTGTCTAATTTTAATCATACCCAACAAGGTACGAAGCTTGATGAACACTTCTCTACACAAAGGTTTTGTAAAAATGTCAGCTAGTTGATCTTCTGACCTGCAAAACTAATCCAATTCAACATTGTCCCTTAGAAAATGATGRCTTATCTCAATATGATTGGTTTTAGAATACTGGACAGGATTTTTCGAAATATTGATTGCACTTGTGTTATCACATAAAATAGAAACACTTCCGAACATACCCCAAAATCCTTTTGTTGTGACTTTATGCACAAGAGTTGAGCACAACACAAAGCAGCAGCAATGTACTCAAACTCAGCTGTAGATAAAGCTAAAGAATTTTGTTTCTTAGCTCCCCAAAAAATATGACATGAACCTAAGAAGTGGGCCATTCCAGAAGTACTCTTCTTGTCCATAATAAAACTAACAAAGTCAGCATCTATGTATCTAACAAGGCTCATGTTGCTGCATTTTGGATACCACAAACACATCATCATTACCATTTAGATATCTCATAATTCTCTTAACAGCCTTTAGGTGAGATTCTTTAGGGTTGCATTGAAATCTCGCACACAACCCTACTAAAAACACTATATCTGGCCTACTAGATGTTAAGTAAAGCAATGAGCCAATCATACCTCTATATAGCTTACCTTCAACACCCTTTCCTTTCTCATCAAGGCTCAACTTTGTAGAAGTTAGAATAGGTGTTTCATAGGATTTTCTATCTTGCAGACCATACCTCTTCAGCAATTCCTTGAGGTATTTCTGTTGATGGATCATGATTTCATCTTTTCTTTGCTTGATTTGAAGCCCTAAGAAGAACCCTAGTTCTCCCATTATACTCATCTCAAATTCACTCTTCATCAAATCTGCAAACTAGTCGCACAAATCAGGATCAGTAGCTCTGAAAAAAAATCATCGACATATATTTAGACCACTAACAGATCAGTTCCCCTTTCTTTCAAGAATAGTGTCTTATCAACCAAACCTCTCTTATAGCCATTTTCTAAAAYAAAACTGGAAAGTCTCTCATACCATGCTCTAGGAGCTTGTTTGAGACCATAAAGAGATTTATGAAGTTTAAAAACATGGTTTGGKAAGTAACTATCCTCAAATCCAGGGTGGTGTTCCACATAAACATCTTCTTTCAAATAGCCATTAAGAAAMGTTGTCTTGACATCAATTTGAATGAGTTTGAAGTTCATATGGGTAACAGATGCAATTAAAATCCTGATTGTTTCAAGCTTGGCTARTGGTGTAAAGGTTTCATCATAATCAATCCCTTCCTGTTGATTAAACTCTTGAACCACTAGCCTAGATTTATTTTTTATTATAATTCTTGAATCATCCAATTTGTTTCTGAACACCCATTTGGTTCCAGTAACAGACATATCTTTTTTCCTGGGTTCAAGATGCCACACTTGATTTCTCTCAAACTAATTGAGTTCATCTTGCATGGCCAGAACCCAAACTAGATCCATTAAAGCAACCTTATAGTCAGTAGGCTCAACATTTGATAAGAAGGAATAGAAAGCACAAAAGTTTTGCAAAGTAGAATTCCTTGTCTGCACCCCCTTGTTAATGTCACAAATGATAAGATTAGTAGGGTGAGAAGATTTGTACTTGAAAGATTTGTTCATATCAAAATTTGCATTTATGCCTCCTATTGTTAAACCTGTTCTAGTACTAGTTCCCCTTGTGTCATTGTTGTTTTGAACAGGTCAACTAGTTTCCATAGTGGTCTCAGCTGCACCATCTTCATGTGGATGAGCATCTGAGTCACTATCTCTTTCTCTTACCTCAAGAGCTACTTGATTTTGTGCTAGACCAGACTCTTCCTCTCTAGGAGAGTCATGTGGTGAGTTTGGTTCAGCACCTTCTCCATCCTTAGCTCCTGTAAAGTTCAGCATGCCAATCTCGAACTCATTAGCATCATTTACTTGCACATACTTGCTGAACATGTTAGTCTCATCAAACAAAACATTGATACTTTCTTTAACGCACAAAGTTCTTTTATTGAAAACTTTGTATGCCTTGTTGTGTGAAGAGTACCCAACGAAAACATCCGCATCACTCCTAGGATCAAATTTGTCAAAACTAGATTTACCTTTGTTGTGTACAAAACACTTGCACCCAAAAACACGTAAATGTGCAATGTTTGGTTTTCTTCCCCTAAGAAGCTCATAAGGTGTTTTCTTCAGTAATGGTATCAACAATACCCTATTCAAAATATAACAAACAATGCTCACAGCTTCAGCCAAGAAGTTTTGAGGTAAACCACTCTCTAGAAGCATTGTTCTTGTCATTTCTTCTAGAGTGTGATTTTTCCTTCAACCACTCCATTTTGTTGTGGAGTTCTGGGAGCTAAAAAATTGTGAGACACACCYTGATCATTATAGTAGGTAACAAAACTGACATTTCRAAATTCAGAATCATGATCAAATCGGATAGAGACRAGTTGATGATTAATCTTGTTTTGAAACTGTTTTACCGAAATCTCAAATTCCTCATAAGTTTCATTTTTAAATTTCAAAAAAAATGTCCAAGTGCAATAAGAGTAATCATCAACTAACACAAATACATAACTATGATCATTTCGACCTTGCACACGCATGGGCCCACACATATCCATGTGCACAAGTTCAAATGGTTTGGTTGTATTTACGACCTTCTTTGATTGAAAAGAGGACTTAACATGCTTACATTCAGGCATTTAGCACACTCATGACAAATATGATCTGCAGCAAACTTAATGTTAGGTAAATCAGTCACCAAGTCCTGAGATCTCAGTTTATTTAACAAATAAAAACTTAAATGCCCAAGCCTCTTATGTCACAGCCAATGGTCATCCTCTACAACACTGAGACAAGTTGCACTAGTCTTAAGAATCTGACTCAAGAATGCTATGTAAACATTATTGTGTCGAAAACCCTTACAAACCAGTTCCTTTGTGTAGGCATGTTCCCTTAGTGGCCTTATCCTACGTCGATTTCGTTCGTGGGCATGATCCACGGATCACGCACGTGAGTGCGTTGAGGTAGTGTTGTCGGGTGGGGAATCGCCACCGTGCCTATACTGGTTATTGACCCCCGAAACATTGGTGCCACATTTAATGGACCCATTGTTTGATCCATTAACCAAGCCGTGGGTTCGGGGACATGGTACGGAAAGAATCATTGACCCAATCCGCCTGCATGTCGCTGGCCTCTACTCGATCTCATATAATTCCATTCGATCAAATTCATTGAATACACAACAAACTTAGCATTTTATCCTTAGGAAGCTCCTAGCCTTAGCAATCTATTAAAGGGTGAGTTTCTATTATGCAAAAACCACTACCTAGCCTAATTATGTGGATCACTGACAAATTAATCAAATTAATAAGGTGCTTAAATTCAATTTATCCATGATTATTCTGAATTTAATGTGATCCAACAATTTCAAGTCTTGTTTAAGCAATAAAAAGGTGATTTCATGCATAAATAATATCAACATACATATAGGATGATGGTTAATATGCGATAATAGAAAACTCAAGTTATTAAAATCAAACTTACTCGCTTCGCTATCAATCACAATAGAAAACAAAGGTTAGTTTACCAAAAGCTTTGCTTTGATTTGAATCGCTTATCACAACAAAAGAGATTGTTAGCATTGACAATTACAATTAAAGCAATTCGCATAAAGCGAAAAATGATTGAAAACTAATGAATTTACATGATTGAAATTCAAAAGGCGAAATTATAATTCATATGATTGAATTCAAGAGAGAAATTAAATGTTAACTAAAAACAATAATAAAAGTAAAGAGAGGATTGGATTGAATAGCCTCAGAATTTGTACCTTGATTCGCAAGGAAACGACTCCGAAGTAGCGACGGATTTAAGAACTTTGGATCTTGATGAATGATTTGAGAGAGAATTTTTTGAGAGTTTGAATTGCCTTAAGCACAAGAGAATTCGTTGATTGAATTTTTTTTCGTTCGGGAATTAATACCCTTGTTTTTGCATCTAATCTACTATCCATTAACCTTTATTCCACCTTGTGGATAAACATGATTAATCTTCTAGAATGTTCCGAATATTTCTCGAATTTTCTGAAAAATATCTACGAATTTCTGAATTTTTTTATTTTTCAAAAATCATTTTGCAAACTTGTAAAAATCATAGAAAATCATAGAAAAATCAGAAAACTTATTTAAAAATATTGGAGAAATCAAAKAAATGAGAGGAATAAGATGAAAAAGAAAAATCTTAGAAAAGAGCTTTATAAGTAGTTCTAAAAAATTGTTTTTTACTAAGAAAAAAGCCCTAAAAATAGAAAATAATTAAAATAAATATGTTCCGCCTATTATTGAGCTCTCGACATACGTTTTCAAATTCAACTTTACCTCATCTTGTGCAAAAGGATGTAGTTTAATGAATATGGTTTGTGGATTTTGTCGCGACTTCCGAAGTCAAATCTATTTCGATATATAGTACTTTTCCTCATCGCCTATTCAATTTGGGGAGACATTTTTAGGTGTCTACACTTTGTTTCAGTGTTGACTATATGACAAAGATTAGTTTCAAACTCAATAAGGTTTCCTTTGTCACATAGTTGAGAAATGCTCAATAGGTTATGTTTCAAATCTTCAATAAAATATACATTAWCAGTTGCTTGAGAAAGTGTCTTACTAACCTTACTTATACCTTTAATCAAACATTTGCTATTGTCTCCAAAGGTGACACTTCCTCCTTCATAGGCTACGAGTGAAAGAAATTGATTGTTATCACCTGACATGTGTCTTAAGCAACCACTTTCCAAATACCAATATGGTTTTCCTTTCATTGTAACCTGTACAAAAAAAATCAAGGTTTAGTTTTAGGAACCCATATTTTCTTGGGTTCCTTATCCTTGGGAACTAGTTTGATTATGTCCTTTCTAACCCATATTTTTTATACATTGGTCCTCTTTGTCTTATCATGTTTTCCATTATTTGACCAATTATGTGTGTGATCATTCTAATTATTATGGACATTGTGAACATGAGACTGGTTCTTTTATCATGTTTTTTCTTTGTCCAACAAGTATCAATCACATGACCATTCTTACCACATTAGTTGCATACGTGCATCTCCTTTGCAAACACATACTTACCTCTCTTGAATTTTGAAATCCAATCCTCATCTCTTCCCAACTTTTGTGGCTATTGAGAACTATTTCCAAAATACCCTAAATCAAACCTCTGAGGATTACCAAGTTGTGAGGTTAGGATGTTTGAAGTACTCTCAGCATCGAGCAACCTGTTCATTTGTCTCAAYCAGTCACTCAGATCCTATTCCTAGGTTTCAAATTTCTTAAGTTGAGCTTCATTATACTCTACAGCAATGGCAAGATCCAATTTTTTCCTATAAAGCTCATTTTCGAGTTTTGAAACAAGTTCAGGATCTGGTTCAATAGTGGTTTCAGTATTTTTTCCTTTTCTTAGTTCATATATTTCGGCTTGAATATCACAATTTTAGCTTCATATTCCAAATGCAAGGCTTCAATATCAACACTTTGATTATCGGGAATAACTTCAGTGTTGATATTTTTTCCTTAATTCGAATARTTCAGCTTGTAAATCACAGATCTTACCCTCATATTCCAAACATAAGTCCTCAACATTAACACTAAGACCACTTGTGCTYGCAAAAGAGGCTTTTAGCTCTACATACTCTTTGAACAATTCTTCCACGTCATCAATCAGATAGTTATTATGAGCCAAAATCATGTCAGAATGTGCTAAAGTAAAGCTTTTCTGTTTAAGTAACTCGAAATTTATACCATCAATTCCAGGCTCCTTAAGTTTATTAAAACCTCTTTCATTATTTTGATAAAACTCTGTATTTGAAAAATCTGATTGAGGTTTTAGCATCTCAAGTTCAATATTCTTTCGATCCAAACTTATTTCAAGCTCTGAAATTTTTTCTTTCATCTCTGTACAAATAAGTTCAAGCTCAYTAGAACGACTTTCACTTAGATCTAAATTTCATGTTACTTCTCTTAATTTCTCTTTGTTAGCCTTATTAGCAGCATTCCCTTTAACATTTTGTTCAATAGTAGAATCAATAAAGCCTAGTAACTCATCTTTATTACAATACTTCATTTGCTCTTACATATCAGAGATAGTTACCTGTTCCTTGTCGAAAGAGTTGCTTCCTGCCATGAGACACATGTGTCCTTTCTTCCCTGAACTGTTCTGCATCTGGTCCACATCTCCCAACAGTGTAGTCACACACACACACTAGGGCTTCGTCCTCCTCGCTTTCACCACCTAAATCAGAAGCACCCTAGGTGGCAAGCATAACCCTCTTTGTCATCCTCTTCTCCTTTTATCCTKCATTATATGTCTTCCATGCTGGACAATCTTTGATCATGTGTCCAGCTTCACCACATTTGAAGCAAGGATACGTGTCATTTACCATACTAAATTAATTATTTATAAAACCTATCTAAGTCCTTCAAAAATATTAACAAGTAGTAAAAGGGCAAGAAAGGATCGATCCCATAGGGAGATTATTAACTATACATACTCAAAATTCAACCTATAGTTAAGTATAATTCATGTATATAGAATATTTACACTATTCACATATTTACGATTATAGGGGGTTTAAGACTTGTGATATTCAATATTAAACTAAATCTATACTACTATTTACAAGTGACAAAACAATTAACCTTTTTTAACTCCATAACTTTATTAGATTCAACTACTAATACGATTATTAATTAACCTTGACAATTTATCCATATATGATTATTAGATTAACTGTAGAGACTAAGATAACAAAGACTCCATATCTCCCTTAAGTTAAACRAATTTTGAACTAAGCCGAAATCGATTCTAAACCAATTTAATTAACACAAATATGATCGCAACTTGTATGACTTAGAATTGGAAGCATTAATATCTAGGAGACATCATTAATCATAATTATTCTAATCACATAAATGCTTAAAATAATTAGATTGGACTTACCCTCTAACCTAAACTGAGCCATGATCGCAAACTCAATATAAATTAGAGATTACTTCATTATACGATTACGAACTAAGCAAAATCATATAATTAGCAATAATTAACAATTATACACACACTAGTAATATGCATAATCGTAATTTTAATCAATGAATCATAAGCAAGGCCAAAATAATACTCAATCGGATAAATTTCAAGTAGGTAAAAATACCCAATGCAAAATCAATAATCATAACAACAATTGAAATCTAATAAATAGCAAATTTGATTGAAAAGAACAATAATTGAGACAATAAGTAAAAGAAGAACTTATAATTGTGTGCCCAAAAGTGTCGTATGAATCTCGGCTTCGACCCCGCGATACGTCGTCCTTCTTGTTCCACCTTGGATTCGAGACTAAACTTCCTTCGAATGGTTGTCTTCTTCTTTCGAATCGCCTAACTACCTAACTCGATCAATCTCTGTCAACACTCTGTATATTGTTGGTGAATTGTGTGTTGTATCATTCGAAGGAAATCAAGCCATTCTTATATACGAGTGATTTTGCAGCTTAGTCGGGCCTGTTGTGTATTAGCAAAAATGATATCTCTATCAGTTTCAATATCTAAGGAGGTTGCGAGATTTTAGGCGTTAGTTGAATATATCTTTGCTTTGCTTTTCTGGGCTCTCTCACATCTTCATTCATTATCTTCTCTATTTTCTAATTTCCCTTTTTTTCCTTTGTGCTTTGCTTTCTTCTTAAATTGACTTCCCCTTGTAAAGTTYCATGTGATTTTTGTAGTCACAACCTTTTGCAAGTGAGCTTTCTCCGATAATTTGCATTTGCCAAGCCCAACACTCTTTTCCTCTTATCTATCAATCTATCTATAAATATGATTAAAAGGTGTTCCATTCAATGTAAAGGTGTCACGTGGCGCTCTATAACGTATGTAAACCGTGCAAGCTTAATTAGTATATCAATTAATCAAACACAAGACCTCTTACAAATGATTGTCATGATGTTGCCATCTATACTATCTTTTATTATTT
>SNQN01004106.1:21590-38812 GCA_008642245.1 Bassia scoparia
AATAAATGGCAAATAATTTAAATTTGAAACATGTATTAATTGATTAAAACATATTAATGTCAAGTTCTTCAATTTCGAAGTAATCAATTAAGGTTGATTTTTATGGCTTGATTTTAAAATTGTTTTATAAAAAAAATGTAATTAGTAAGAGTAAGGGTGTAATTTTAGGGAGACACTGTCGCCACCTCCACTTTTCTTGTATAATAGAGATAGATATAGATTTATACTTTACTCCTAATCATCAATCAAGTCATGTTGTTGCATCGTATTAGGCCCTCCACCGGACAGAAGATCGTTTGCTTAGTGGCTTAATTTTCTACAATCATCTAAAACCTACTTTTAATTCCAAATAATATTGCATGTCAAATCATGATGAAATCTCAGCTTGATTTTTTTTTATTTTAAAAAAATATTATATTTTTAGTGTTTTCATTTACATTTTGAGACACGAAAAATGTTACTTCCTAAGTACGTAATTAAAATAATAAATATAAAAAATAAATATTTCATACTTCATAAATAATACTCAATTAATACATAATAGGAAAATTTCATATTATATCATCGTATTCTTGTCTATTCCATCTCATGTCACTATTTTTTTTAATTCATTTCGTACCATCACAATTAGGCTCTAATCCAAACAGTAACACTATGTTAATTTGGACGTTAACTATGTTACTCTCTAATAATGTTAGACCTAATTCACTCCCATTTAATCTCATTTAGATGGTTGTTCAATTGCTCTCACCCCCTTCATCTGATGTCACCATCTTCACCCTCGTACTCCTTTCCTCTTCTTTTCTTCTTCTCTGCTCGAAGCTTCAATGGCTGCTCGAAGTTCATCTTCAAACAAAAATTAGCGCAATGGCCATCTCTACTTCAATGGTCGCAGCATCAGAAGAAGCAAAATTGTGGACATCTCTACTGAGCAATGCAACCAGCCTTAGGGCCTCAAATTGCAGCACCTACAAAAGTTATCAGATTGCAGCACCTACAAAGTTTATCCGAGAATACAATTGAGAAAACAAAAGGCATAATTGAAGAACAAAAAGTGAGATAACAAATAGCAAATTGAAAAATTCGCCCTTAAATTAATCACCAAAATTGAACACATAATCTATTACATTGAACAATAACAGTACAAAAATGGTCACAAACAAAAACAGGAAGAGTAATTAAAAAACGACATTAAACTAAGAATTAACCTGGTAATTAGGTAGAAAAACGAATTGTAATCAAAATAAAGCTTGAGTCTTTGAAGGGAATTGGCATGCAAAAAAAAAGCGCAGGTACAGGGGAGGGAAGACGAAACATTTTCAAGCAAAGGCCAGTAAATTGAATTGCTTTTAATTTCAACTGTGGAAATTATGATATTAACCCCCACTAAACCACAAACTAACAGCCCACTAAACCACAATTAATGCCCAAATTAACAAAGTGATACTGTTTGGATTAGAGCCTAATTATAGTGGTACGAAATGGATTTAAAAAAAATAGTGATATGAGATGAAATAGATAAGAATACGATGGTATGATATGGATTCACTACCATCTTCCTGACCACTATAAGCAACCTTTATACTATTAAAAAATTGACTTATCAGTTATCATAGTGAGAAACTAACCTTTAGAAAAGAGGATCGAATAAATACTCACACAAATACAAAAGTGTCACAGACTCACATGGATATTATACTATTATATAATGTCTTCACATTGTAGCTTTTTTTTTTTTTTTTAATCTCGACTAAAGAAAAGACTATTGTTGAGAACCCTAGTAGCTTCGAGAGAAGAGATGCTCTCCTATGCTATCTTTTGATTAGGAAAGCAAGACTCAGTTTAGATAAGTCAATTTCATAATAAAAATGACAAATAATAAAGCCTTAACTTTTTTTTTAAAAAAAAAGGAGAAAATAATTTAATGTAAAATTTAATTAGTTGGATAATGAAGCATTAAAGTTTTACTTAGGAGAACTAAAATGGCATGTACCATATAATGTTATCTTTTTTTTTTTTGAGGAAAATGTTATCCTATTTAACTCCCATAAGTTTTTTTTTGTTATAATAATACTCCTAATAATAAAAGTTGTACCTCGTATTTCACTAATGTGATTAACTAAATTTAATTATTTATCATATAAGCAGTTTCATTGAATTAGTTACAAATAATTAGAAGTAGTGGACTAACCGAAGCTCTCTTTTCCCTTTAAAAATCTCTCTTTAAACTCTAAATTATTCTTTAGTTGTAGGGGTTACAATCATCTCTTTGATGGTGGTAAGTTCTAATTTTTCTTTCTACTACTTTGTTTTTGCTTATTTGTTTATGAATATTCCTCCTTTATATCTCTTCATGAGTGTTTTATCCCCAATTTTTGAAATTTTCTTTTTTTTGGGTTTATTATTATCTGATAGTTAGAAGTTTAATTCTCTTGTCTTCCCTCGATCATGGACGTTTAGATTACCTAGGGTTTTTTAATGTTTTTGTTGGTTGAAGAATGAAGATGTAAGGTTTCACAATCTTGGAAAGAATTAAGAAAATTACAAAAGTATGATCATCGAAATAACTACGCGTCAGCGGACATTATATCGAATCAGAGTGAACTTACAGATTGTATTGCGTAAGATGAAATTTTTTATTAACACTATTTTAAATCGAATCTGCGATGTAATTAACTAGTTCTAAGGTGTTTTGTATTATTATTGTTTTTGTTTTATTTTTTCTTCTATTGATTGTAATTATCTTTTGACTATTTTGTATTTTCGATCTTCCCGTAAAAAAATATCTTTATCAATTTTACTACTTCTATAAACTTTCTTCCGTAATTAGATTTTAAAATTTAAAACTTGCAAACTTTTAAAGTGACAAATACTAAATTTCGGATGATTTTTCAATGACTACCATAAAATTGTAGTCATCGTAACGGATAAAATCTCGTTCAAAATTCATCGCTATAGTTAATAACATATAAAATAACGGAAAGTATTGTATGCATCAGATGCACAATAAATTTATTGTGCATCAAACATATAGTGACTCTTTATATCAATATAGTGACCCTTTATATCAATATTTTACTTTACATCAATATAATGATAAAAAATAAGGGTCACTATATTGATAAAAAGGGTTACTATATTAATCAAAATGGTTACTATAATCTAATGCACAATAAATATTAGCACCATAACCCAACATTTCGTCCATAAAAAAAGTCTGCATATCCTCAGCAAGATTACCGATGACCGAAGGCGCTTGACTTGCGAGCTCGCTTAATCAAAAGTCATCACTACATCTGCTAAATTACGAGAATAAATCAGAAAACTTACCAATTTGTCAACTATAATTACTTTGCTTCAATGCACCAAGATTCTATATATATCTACTTCTTCCATATTTAACTAACAACAACAAAGCAACAACCATTAATAATAATAAATAAGCTCGCTTTACTAAATTCATTCTTACATATATGCTTATGAATCTAAATATTAACTGTCTTAGAGCACTCCTCTACGAAATCAAAAACTTTCTCTCTGGTCTCTCTTCTCTTCCACCTCATTCCTTTCATTCAACATCATTATCACACTAACTTTATCCACATCCTTCCCAATCCATTTCAGAACCCTCATCCCAGATTCCGCCCAACAATTATTTCACTGCCTACTTATACCCCACCTACTATTGAATTAATATTACTCAATAATGATAATTTACTTTATTTTCTTCGTTAACGTAATTAAATTAAAAAGTAGATAAAATAAACTGAACGTAAAATTTAATATTAGGAACTAGAAGAACAGAATATATAAAAAGACAGAAAAGGGAGAGAGAATGTGTGTGTCAAACATATTGACAATATGGAGCTCCCATTTCATACTCTGAAAAATAAACTCCGGAATATTTAATAAAGTAACACTAATAGTTACATACACAAATAGATTGATAATACCTCATACCTACTCACATATCACCAAAACAACAACAAAAAGAACAAAAACCAAGATGCTGTTTGTCCTAATATGATGCCACCGCATAAGCATCGAGGTCAGCAATAGTTGGGCACTTGCTAGAGTTCAAGGAAGCCCCAAAAGTGCAACAAACACCAATGGTAGGCAAGCCCAAATGAGGAGAGAGAGTAGTTGGGGGGGGGGGGTATGTTACCCAGCGATAAAGATGCTCTTATTATGGGTCAGGCAACCCAAATTAATTACATTTGGCAAAGTCTTAGGTGCATCGGGTGCACAATAAATTTATTGTGCATCYGATTAAAGTGACCCTTTTGSTTAATATAGTAACCTTTTTAATGGATATAGTGACCCTTATTATTTATCTTTATATTGATGTATAGTGAATAATGGGTCACTATATATTTAGTGCACAATAAATTTATTGTACATCTTATGCACACAATAACTTCTAATTACACTTTTTTTCTATAAATAAAGTTGGGGAATTGTTATAGGTGTGTAACCGTTTTTATTATATGCACATCTTTTGTTGAAGTGCAATTTACTTTCAATGTTTTTCTCACATGAATATGTGCTAGTTTATAACGATTTAACTAAGYCAGGTTTTATTCCTAACGCTGCTTGAAGCCTTGAAGTGTGTTATTCTTTATTACATGTGTTTTTGGGTAAATTTGATGGTGTTTTATTATTCATAATGTATAATGTCCTTAAAAACTCGATAAGTCGCTTGCAAATTTTTATTGCGCGCTCCATATGGGTGTCGGAAATTAAGCTCTTCAAAATTGAAAGAGCCCGCAATAGGGATGGCGATATCAACACTAATAAATAGGTTGTGTTTGTATCCTTACTTCTCAAATACTTCGCTTTTGGAAGTTGGAGCTTTCGGAGAATTATATTCAACAAAGTTCGAAAAAGATAAACTAATTTCCATAATCTGCATTTGGAAAGTGATATGACTAATAAGAGGTTATATATTACGCATAAAATTCCCATCTAAATTAATATCCACTGCACACTAAAAAATGTTTCTAAAGTACATTGCAATTAAATGATCTACCCACTTTATTCGTTTTTTTTAGTTTATTGACTCGTGCAAGGCACGGATGACATTATTAGTTCAACTTTATTTTTTATATAATTTTGGAAGAGTTGTTTTGATTTGAGTATTCCTTTTAAAATATTGTACTAAGTATAGATATAGATAAATTGGGTTGTAGTAATTATTGTTGTATACTTTATAAAGATGAAATTGATAAAAGGAAGGGGAAAGGGGAAAATTAAAGATAAAAATAAGGGTAATGAATAAATTATGAATTAAACATTKGAAGAGATTGAGAAGAGAATAAAGTTAAATATAGAAGAAATGAATGAAGGTGACATGTCAATTTGATGAAGATAAATGACGTGTCACTGTGAGGAGGAGAGGTGATTTATTTGTGAGAGAGTGATTATAACATGCCAAAAGTCAAATCTATGTGTTGGGGTGAGTTTTAATAGACTAGGTATAGATAGATTAGGATATACTAGTCTTATAAGCACGCGATGCGTGCGTGTATTTATAAAAATGTTGCATTGATATATGATTTGTACTATTATTAATTTTTTCTTTGTGGTTGAATCTTAAATATAAAAAATAACTTGCTGATGTTGATTAACTCATTGTTTGCGTTGACATATATAACTTTAATGATGTTGATAAATAACTATATTACAAAATAGTTTAAGTTGATTTTATATAAATTCAAAAAATAATGACACTTTTTGTGCACACAAAGTAATTTAGATATATCGGGTGTTCGTGGTTGGTTATGTTTGGAAAATTATTTTTATTGTACTCACATTGGATTGATTTAATGTGAATATTAATAGGCGCTGATGATCTAATTGATTAAATTAGTTTTTGATTTATTTTTGTGTTGATTGATGACTTAACTTTCCTGTTTCTTTAATGTTTGGTTACATTGATTTTGTATATTAATAAATTAATGTGTATTATTTTGGTAAATTGAATGGGAGTAACATAGTTAAACAATATGTATATTGGTGTTTTGCATCAAAAGTCGTTAAACTTGTGTTAAGTATCTAAGTGAATGGATGAGATTGTGGTATTGAGTAAGAGGGCAGACAATATGACTTTCCCTTTTCGATGAGCATTGTTGGATAACTTTTATTGCATAAATGGAACTTGGACAAATGAAATTATGATAAGTGTAAACTATAACAGCGACAGTATAGCAAACGCGGGTCCTATTGGAGTAAGAAACCAATTTAGAAGAAATTTTAGCGAGAAACGGGCAGCAGCAAAATGGCCCTTACGGCACCCAGTGGTCGGCCACGCCATTCTGGCGTCTGGCACAAGAAATTGGCGCACACTTACCGCCATTACTGGTCGGCGCACCACGGACTGATAGTTGCTTCTTGATCCGCGGCGTTTAAATAACGGATCAGGTTTTTTCTTTGCATTGAATTTGTATTTGTCCGTTGGGTGCCTACTTAATGCAATTGATAGTGACATATAAATGAGATTTGGGTGTTGAATAATCAATTAGTATGAGTTTGAATATGGTTTTAAACACCATTTAACTAGATGTGATTTGGCCATTGATGTGCATTGATTAGGGGGCGTTAGCACTCCTTAATGTGGCTGTTGGGATGACTCTATAGTGCAATATAAAAGGCCAAGCTTAATTCTTTTGTGGAGATACAGCTCGAAAACACTGAATTATATTCTTTGTTGTCTCTGTTGTTTCTTGCTACTCTTTGAAACTTCTTGCACAACTTTTCAAGAGAGTGTTTTTCACAAATTCAAACACAAAGTTCTTTTTGGCACTGGACTTGCTTTGTGTAGTATCACAAAGTAAGGTTGTTATCTTATCCATTGTATCTCATTAGTATTTTTCGTGGTAAACCCGGTGATTCCTATGGAGGGCGAAATTAAACTAAAAGGAAAAGCGTATTCCTCCGTGCTGGGAGTGATTATCCGTTATCTACCTCTCTATTGTTCGGAGGACACTTCACATATATATAGATTGTATTATTAAGAGTCTCCTTGGAAGAAGTAATGCCCCTAAAAAACTTGATGTATACTAGATATCAAATAGTTAACATGGTCGAGTGATAAATTTGTTTACAAACGGTATTGTATACGTGTAGTGACATTGATCTTAGGACTTGTTAGCGTTTGGATTATTTTCAATTCAGTTTAGTTCCTAATCCTTCTCTTATAATAAACTAGTTTTTTGTGCAACGCGACGTGTGCATAGTGTAGTTTACAATGCACGAGAGCAATATTGAAATAGTATACAATAGTAACATTGTAAATTACATAATTTATGAAAAGGTAATTCAATATACTGTCGTCAATAATAATGTATAATGTAGATATCAAGATATGCACGTGATTCCTCGTACATATAATATATGTTTCACACGTGTGGGCTCATTCACATAAAATTAAAAAAATTTAATGACATTTTAGAAAAAGCATACATGTCTTTGAATGTGTTTAAGACGAAGAGTGAATTGGTATGTGCTTTTATATAGTGAAGTGTGCAAATTATTATGTTTAACCAACCTATTAATTCGATATAAAATTCTTATAAGTTACATATTAAATTTATGTCCAAATACAATTAAATGTTATATAATTTGAATCAATTCATGATACATCAATATCATAATTGTGTCTATTAAATGCATTAATTAATTTATGTGGTCCAATTCGTTTGATATGATTGACATGTAATTGAAAATTTGACTTTGTGATTGATTTGACATGTAAGTGAACAATTTTGACTTTGAGTTGATTGATTTTTTATTTATATTTCAAACTTATTATTTAAGTCCGATACGGACGAATACATGTATGATGTCTTATAGTGAGAGGGGGAACCATTCGGCTCCAAATCCGTTCCTTTATTAATAGTAGAGATAATTTAGTTAGCAAACACGATTGTTGCCGTTTTTACTTAAAATAAATTGTATGAAGTCTATTTTAGCAGGTTGTTTGTTGTCAAGCGTATTTTCAGGTACTTAATAGGTACTGCAGATCACAGATTGTGGATTTGTCCTTCTCATGTTAATTCTATTATTTTTATTGTCTACTTTGATGCWGACTGGGCTGGTTATCTTGGTATTAGTTGTCATTCCACGTCTGATTATGTCATTTTTCTTGGCAATAATCTAATTTCTTGGTGTTCTAAAAACCAATCTATTGTATCTAAATCTTCCACTGAAGTTGAATATCAAACAATAGCCTATATTTTCAYTGGTACTTTTCATCTTCGTTCCCTATTGGCTGAACTTGGATTGACGGTCTAACATCCTGTTAAAATTTTTTGTGATAATGTTTTTGCTACATATTTGTTTGATAATCCAATGCAACGCGATCGCAGTAAACATATTAATGTTGATTATCATTATGTTCGGGAACATGTTGCTCATGGAGAGCTTATCATTCAGTATGTTCTGACTCATCTTCAAGTTTAAGATATTTTTACTAAAGCGTTGTCAGGTCAACATTTTGAGTTTTTAAAGTCCAATTTGTACGTGATTCCACTGCAAAGAGTGAGGGGTGTAATAGAATAATATGCCTAAGGGCACTCTTATAAGTTATAACTATACAATATAATCGTAGGTTGTGTTTTGTTTGTCTGTATATATAATGTCAGGATTCTCTTTTCAGAGTGAGTCATACAGTTATTCACACACCAATTAATATCTGGCAAGAAATTAGTAGGATGGCATTCCTAATATTCTCTAATTAATATCCCAAATCAAGAAAATATCTAACACTTCCAATTCTGTAAAGGCCAGGGTATTAAGGTAACTTATGTTATATAAATCAAAGTTGGAAAGCCTGATTATATTCTTAAAGCATTATATTCCATATTTCTTTACAATATTTATGCAAACTTTACAATATCAAGTATTCTCCCAAATAAGCGTATGCATTTAGCTGCATATATATTATGGRAAAAAAACATCTCAATGTAATTATTATCTTGATAAAGTGCTTATTAGTTACCAAATACCAATAACAAATTAACAATTCTACACCTTTTTCAAAAAATTATGGAATCAAATTTTCTTTTGTTGGTGTATTCAGTATCCATCCGAWTCACCATTTTGGACTAATCGGATTCGAGRATCGATTTTGGGTGGTTAGGTTCCAGTACTCTCCTAAATCCTAGTTGGTGTTGCGGAGGATCAATATATATGGACTCTTCCTACCAAATGTCTTAGTATAGTCTCAATCATCACTACACCGACAATCAATTGATATTATGGAATCTAATTTAATCAAGTGATAAATAAGCTTTTTTGGGCTATATATATGCGAGGTATGCAACTCAACCTAGCATAACACCACAAGTCCACAACAACAACAACAACAACAACAAAAAAAAAAACAAATTCCTCCCAAAACCAAACAGTACATTACTTCATTAAAATGGCAACTCCAAGCAACGTTCGAATGGATGCATACATGTTGTCCGACATGTACGACAGGCGAAACAGGCAAAGGGGTAGAGCACAACCTCACCACCAGGTTCATGTCTACCCTGCTAGGGAGCGACGAACCGGGGTTATCGACTGTGTCGAAGCAGCTCGGCTTTATGGTGGCGTGATGATTTGTGAAGTCTATGACAAGAAACCGGCTAACAGGAAGACATCCTACTGAAGGAAGTAGTTATGTACATTTCTATGATATGCATGGTATGTACGTATTATTATGTAAGTATGTAAATAGACTTTTAGATTGAGTAAAGGTAACCTCGTGTAGTTTACGAACGAAAAGTCGAAAATCTTGTACATATACTTATGTTTGTCTAGTATGTCTACTATCACTATAAATAAATAAAGTTGTTTGTCTACTATCACTTGTTTAAAGAAAGATATACAGATATACTCCGCATATATATCCGAAGTATTTATGTAGCTAGTGAAGTATRTAACATTGAACGTTTTTTAGCTTTTGCCTAATATGAAATATATAAAAAGGTTATACATATTATGTACTTGGTCCAAAGAAAATAGATAACTGAAATAGTTTTACTCTAATTACATTAAAAGTATGGAGTATGCTTCGATATTAATTAATTGTTTAAATCATTAATTAAACTCGGAAAATCAAAAGGTGTGTATAGTACTTTTAGWTATGGAATGGAATTTGTTATTCTTTTCACGAAAGTTTAATTTGATCTACATCATATTACTACTTCCTCAGAAATTTGTAAATACAAATACAATAACTTGGGATATAACTACTCCGTACTTAATTTTGGGATTAATATGTATTAGGATTAAATTTTTAAACAATGATTAATGATGGTAATTGGGAGTTCTCGTCAAAAAAAAAAAAAAAAAACTTGGGAGTTGGGATTAATGATACTAAACTGAGATGTTTAACTTTTTAATAATTTTAAGTATTATTATTCATCATCATAATATAGTTGCAAAATAATTAGTTGAACTGAATTGAACTGAATGGAGTTAAATGGCTGAATTAAACATGCATTAAAATTACATTTAAAAATTGTCATTTTATTTCAATTGTTATCTTTTTCTTTTCTTTTTTTTACGAGAAAACAAAAAAAACGTTTCATTTATAGTAAAGCTGAACTTATGTGTTAATAAACAGATTTAAATAAACATCGCCTTAAGAAATTCCCTTCATTGCAGCAATACGGATTCGTGAGTTCGTGCAAGTTTGACTTTTATCGTTTTTTGCGTAATTGCGTCGGCATGTAACGTTAAAGTCTTCCAATAATGACAAATGAGATGAAACCATGCCCACCAAGGTCAGATATCATCGATCAGCGAAATACCATATGTTGAACCATTTCACACAATCTGATCGGGGCCAAAGCAATTAGCACACTTGTGTACTACTACGGCATCTAATAGTGCCAAATAGAGGACATAGCTAGACTCAGCCAAGGTCTCCTCTTAGAGAGAAAGAGCAAAGTGAAGGATCAACACCCTAGAATTGTGATCAGAGAGTACCCAAACCAAAGATAACTAATTATGAAAGAAAAAAAAAACAAACGGGCACCATAATACATTAAAAAACAAAGAAAAAATAAAAACTAAGACGACACCCACGAGAAAGCCAGCAAAATCCTCCGTATCGCTCGAGTAGAAACCCCCAACGTCAAACGCGCTAAGATCCACCGTACAACCCATGAGAACACCCAAAAAGGATCACAACCCCAGCGCACTTGGAAGCAGAAGAAAGAGAGCCAAAACCCTTTGATTCCACACATGAAGATGACGGAAACGCAAAGAAAGAACGTACCTCACGATTGGCATCCACCCTAGAATGCAAAGTTACTAATTGAGAGACGCGAGCGATTTGCCTGCCATGAGGGAGGTGTAAAACCCAACCCCACAACCGCGACCTCCTATTCAGAGTTGAAAAACGAGAGGAATTGAGAGAAGAAGAAAACATGTACGAGAAGAAAATAGAGCAACCACAGGCTTATGAACCGTGGGGAATTCGAGAAGATAAAAAATGTGAATGAAAACGAAAAACCTACGCTTAGATTAAGGAAGGGAGAACAAAAACGTTACTAAAATCTAGATTACAGAGATCCGAAAGATTTTAGAGAGGAAGGATCTTTCGAGGCGTAGTTTTTTCATATGATATCAATATCAATTATTATAGATTAATCTGCATTAATTGCACGAGTCAAAGTATTTTTGACTCCCTAATAGCCCTTGGATTATTGTTTTTATTTTTTGGAAGTAGGTAATGGAGAAAAATACGTAGATACGCTTCTCTCAAATGAAACCTAGCTTATTACAACCAAACAGAAATTTTGGTCGAGACGTGGAAGAAGAACATATGAAAATTGTGTAAAGTCAAGAAATGGATGAATGAATGATGGATTGGCTTAATAATATTCACTTAAATTGACTACCACAGCATATTTCTTAGTATATTAAGAAAAAAATTGTGGCAAGTTTAAATCATAAGTTAGAAGGCATACACAACTATCTATTATTCCATTATGTCTTGCAAAAACTAAACAATTTAATCAAAGACCAACAATTGGTGGAACAGTTAATTAAATCATAAGTTTGAAGACGCACCCATTAACATACTATTATTCCATTTGTCTTCAAAAGTTATCATCCCAGAAAGTATTTCAATGATCTTTCAGTTATGAGTTTAGATTAGAAACTTTTATCCCTTGGCCATTATAGTGAGACCATCCAAAGCGGATTAAAAGAACATAGTATTGATCCAATATATGAACAACATAGCACCATATATAATGTATAGAATTCGAGCGTCCGGCTGATTAAGGCCAAGGCAACTCCGAGCATCACGTTCATCTCATGAACACGCAATTGGGACGGAACAAAACTAGAAGTGAAAGGGCGCGCATCTATTTATGTGCTCCGAAATAGAGATGGCACTGGGTAATAAGGATCCTGTCCGGATCCGAGGATCAGATTCTTTTTTGACAGATTTTGGTGTAAATTTAAGGACCGCTGGAATGGAGTCCGGGTAATAATCTGAATCTATTAAAAATGATTTTGGACCGGGTTCTCCTCAAGGACCTGTCAGCGGATCGTTTTACCCATTTTTAAAAAAATTTATATAAAATATGTTGGATAATAGTAATACTACTGAAGAATGTACTAATCCATTATTTTAATACTTTGACTCAAAACTAATTATACTCTAAATCAAAGTATATTTGTCTTTGAAACTTTGTTTTTCTCGTACGTTAAATGACTTAAATATTTAATCATGTATGATTGCTTGTAAACTCACGAATAATGGGAGACGTAAGGAAGATATATGTTGTTTTAGGCTTTTTAATCGAAATTTGGTTCAATATTTGTTGTTTTTCATTTAAATAAAAAATTGAGAAAGGATCCATTTAGGACCCAGATTCGTAGGATTTGGATCCTATCCTAAAAATCGAATCCGGGTCTGGATCCTAGAGGACCGTGCTTAGATCCGATCCATTGTCATCACTACTCCGAATACACACAACACACAAAAAAAAAAATAGTGCAAGTAGTATTAAGCTAAGTATGCATCTATTTGTCGTGGAGCATTTTTCCTTTCTCATTTGAGGTATATGCCGTATAATAATTACATCCATTATCACAAATACATGAATAATATGTAGCATTTTTTCTACTRCATACTACTACATATGCAAGAGATCGAATCTCTTATCYAAACAAGTTTAGACAGCTTGATTAAGGTSTGAACGGAGTTGAACTAAACTGAATGAAGCTAAACTGAACTGAAAATAAGCTAGAGTAAACAGACTCTAAATTCTTTCATCATTCCAGAAGTTTTAACTTCATTTGTTTGCCAACATTCATACATCATTGTTGTTCATCACTAAGTTTTGATGATGACGTTAGGGTTGCTATAAGTGCGGTTTGGTCTGCAACAAATAGCAAATCATACCGCAATTTGACGACAGTTTAATTTGGTTTACGGTTTTAAAAGTGTAATTTGGTTTTAATATTTCTCAAATCATAAGTTTACGGTTTGGTATGGATTATAAAAAATTTTAGACCAAACCAAACCGCAAACTGCAATAATTTTAATAGGATGTCATTCCTATTAATAAATAAATAAAAACAAAGGTTTGTAAGTTACTCTATTCGTTTCCTTTTATTTGTCTTGTTTGGAATTGGGGAGAGAATTAAAAAAATAAATCTTTCATTAATAGAATGTGCTAATTTCATAGGATTCTTACTTGAGAAGAGACTTATTGATTTTTTAATTTAGTAGAATGAGAAAAGATAATAAATGCATGTTGGAAAGTGAATTTTGGAGAGTAATTTAGATAGTGGTAAAATATGATAGAAAAAAAATACTCCCTCCGTCTCGTAATTCTTGCAACTCTTAAGTATTTGTGAGAAATAAAATATTCAGTTGCAAGAATTACGAGACGGGTGTAGTAATAAATATGGTTCGATTTCCCATGGAAAAGGTGGATAAAGTTGGAGTTAAAATAGAAAAAAATTCAAATAAGACAAATATTTTGGGATTCCTTTTTGGAAAACAGGACCAAAAAAATGGAACGGAGGTGTAAGATATTCTCTAATTGATATCCTAAAATCCTAAATCAAGAAAATCATCTAACACTACCAATTCCGTAAGGGCCAGTGTATTAAAGTAACTTATGTTATAAATTAAAGTTGGGAATTCTGATTAGATTCTTAAAGCATTATGTTCCATATCTCTTTAAATCCACTTTACATCTTTAAAAATATATACTTTACAACGGCCCTGTTTGGCAAATGACTATTGGCTACTAGTTGTTGGCTGGTTTGACTCGCTGGTGGTTGGTGAATGTTATTAATTATTAATTATAAATTATAAATTGTAGGTAAACTAAGGGTATAAATGTAATTTTAAATTTGACAAGTCAAAAGCCAACACGAGAAGCTACTCCAAGTAGCTTTTGGCTGAAAAACCAGCTTTTCAGCCAACCAACAAACCATTTATCAAATACTTTATTTTTTTTTTTGCTGTTTGATCATTTTGACAAGCCAAAAGCCAGCTAAAAAGCTGGTTGCCAAACAAGGCGGTTATCATTTTTTTTCCCGAAATTACCGTATGCATTTAGCTGCATATATACGTACTGTGATAAAATATCTCAATGTAATTATCTAGATAAAAGTGATTGATTTATTACTAATTACAAATAAACAAGTATACAACCTTTTTTAAATTAAAAAATGGAATATAATTAAGTGATAAATCAGCTTTTTTGGGCTATATATATGCGATGCATGCAACTCAACCCGGCATAACACCACCACAACAACAAAAAAACAAATTCCTCCCAAAACCAAACACAAACACTACGTATTACTTGTTTAATAAAAGACTTCACCAAAAATGGCAACTCCTAGCAACGTTCGGATGGACGCATACATGTTGTCGGACATGTACGCCAGGCAAAACGGGCAAAGAGGGAGAGCACCACCTCACCAGGTCCATGTCTACCCTGCTGCTAGGGAGCGACGAACCGGGGTTATCGACTGTGTGGAAGCAGCTCGGCTTTATGGCGGTGTGATGATATGCGAAGTCTATGACAAGAAACCGTCTAACAGGAAGACATCCTACTGAAGGAAGTAGTTATGTACATTTCTATGATATGCATGGTATGTACGTATTATTATGTAAGTATGTAAATAGACTGTTACCCTGGTGCTTTGTGCATATAGCACTATGAGGTAGTGATGTAGTGTGCGTAGTTTATCAATGAGAATCATGTACTTATGTTTGCCTAAATAATCTAATGTATCATCGTAAATAGTAAATAAAATTAATAAATAAAGTGGTTGATCTGAATATTGCTTATTGTTCTATTACTCTCTCCCTCCCATGAAGCTTCTGCACGCGGCTGAAATAAGGAAAATAATGTTTAGTGCGTGAGTTCTTGTTTGAATGGACTCAATGAATAGTTTGATAAAATTTAACCTTTATATAATCTTTATTGCTATATAATTTTAAATATTTCGTACTTCGTAATTCATTTCTTATCAGAAAATATTTTGTTATTAATAATATTTTTTTTTTTGTTAATTTTTCCTAATATGGAGCCAAGCATAAGTTTAGTCAAAGAAGTACATAGGAAAGATGTGCAAAGTCAAAATTAAAAGAATAATGAGTGAATTGGTGGATATGTAGTCTGAAATCAATGTTCGGTTTAAAACGGAATATAGATTCAATTTCAAGTCTTTATATCGTTTTAACGGGCAACGTTCACATCCACAAGTGTCTGCTTGTCTAGCTAGTGAACAAGCAATATAGAAGAGAGTAACAACAACTAGGCAGTGTCGTATAGATTTTCTTTTCTCATTTGTGGTATCTTATGCCGATATAATTATCCATTATTATTCGGCAATACAATGAACATTATGTAGCCTTTTTCTTTACTAAACAAAGTTTGAGACTTGATTACATTCTTTTCATATTCCTAATCTTTCTTCGCTTTTTGAACGTGTCATTGTAACTTTGTAAGATGACTTAGAGCTAGCTCTCCAGAAGTTCTTTTGGAAATAAAGTTCTCCATAAGAGCATTTTGGAAGTTCTTTATCGTCGGCTTTAATTCCCCATTGTGAGGCTTAAGATATATGCTTGAATGCTTGAATCCTCACTAGACGCATGGAGGAGAATGATTTACTCAATTCTCCACTTTCCACAGCTCCATTTTAGTTAATTATGAAAACTAGACTACTTAAGCCTTGTTCCCTCTGTCTTAATTTATTGTCGTATTTTTCAAGTAGAGCATTACAAATAATTTATGACGACTCTTGTTATAGTACGCATTTCGAATATATTAGGTATTTGGAAGCATACTTACAAAAAAATTCCCTATATAATGTTAACAAGTTCCGAAAATTTTATTTTTTTAATTTGGAAAATAATTACGCAAAAAACGTGTCACGTAGGATCGGTATCAAATTTATTTATTTTGAAAAGTATCAGTAAATCGCTGTCACCAATAACGATTATACCTGAAATTCGTTTTATCAAACAAGATCTGATTCCGATATTATATATGAACAAAAGGGGTCACAAATGACAATCACTACTGTGACCAAAGCGAAAAGTGATGCAATCAATGTAATGCGGGTCGATGAATGTAGGATATTCATTTAGCTACGATAATCTCTAATTAGATTTAGATATCCAAATCAAGATAATATCATGTTAAAATTAAAGTTGGATAGCTCTGATTATATTCTTGAACCAGCACAATTTATTATTTTAAAAGTAAAAATTATCCAATATTGCTCTCACGTAATGGTTGCCTTTAGTTGCTTACATTTGTTAAGAATTGAAATACTAAGAATAGCAATGTAATTGTCTACTGATATATCTTTAATAGTAAATGGACTTCAAGCAACGTTCACACGGTGGTTACGTGTGGTCGGCGCTTGTACACAGGGCGAACGGGGGAGCGCACCTAACATGATTCATGGTCACCCTGCAGGGAGCGGAGCAATGGGGTAATGCGCTGTGAGGAAGCAGCTCGGCTGTTAGCGGGCTTGTCAGTCTGTGAAGGTGACAAGAAATCGTCGACTTCCTCGTACCTATTTCTTTGCACCGTGACCACGTTCTATGTTAAACTTATTACTCAAATCCGTGTCAGAAGATAAGAACGGGAGGAGTACAACCAAGACATCCTACTAATGAGTATGTCACGTTATGTGCCATGTATCACTGTGCAGACTATTGTGCAGTATAGCAC